>BQNB010096937.1:0-25503 GCA_026074375.1 Tanacetum coccineum | reverse complement strand
TTATTTCGTAATCTATTCTCGTCAACTACCATGGGAGACGTGAATCCTATCCATACTCTTGGAGATTACTCCAAACCTAGCCACAAGGGTTATAAGAATGTGGTACCTCTTCGATCCGACACCACTTGGTTAGTACAAAACGGATGCTCATTCCATGGACTTCGGTACGAGGATCCAAACCAACACCTCAAGGATTTCTTAAAACTTGTGGACTCACTTGACCTTGACGGTGAAAATAGGAAAAGAACGCGTCTGCGTTTATTTTAGTTTTCTCTTCGCGATCAAGCTAGCAACTAGCTAGAATGTCTTCTAGCAGGATCCATCACCACATGGGAGGATCTTGCTACTCGTTTCCTTGCTCGATTCTTTCCACCGGGAAGGACTGCAAAACTTCGCAACGATATCCTGATGTTCCAACAACATCAAGGACAATCTTTATCTGAAGCATGGACTCATTTCAAGGACATACTCCAAAAAGTCCCTCATCATGGCATCGATCGTTGGCTTCAAATCCAGATTTTTTATGATCATGTCTCGTTTCATCTTAAGTGCGAGATTGACCGCGCCGCTGGCGGAAAAATCCGCAATAAGAACCCCGACGAATCCTGGGAAATCATTAAGAACCATGCCCTCTACGACCATGAGGGCTGGAATGACGCAAAAAAAATTGTCAAACCGGTCAAAGCTATTTCTACACCTCAACCCACCTCAAAAATGCTTGACCGAAGACTTCTTGAGCTCGAAGACCAGATTAGTTTCTTACTAAAGGGATCGCGACTGACGCCCAGACCAAGCTCAACACACGTCCCTCAAGCTTATGCCAAAGCAGTCTACTTAAACCCTTGCCTGCGAAACCAAAATGAACCACCAAAGCAGGGCCCTTTCACTTTTCGTGAACGTACCGACCCAATCCCTTAGCCCAAGGCATTAAGAACTACTTTTGAAGCTCGAGTACGAGACTACATGGCAGCACGCATCAAAAGGATGGAAAGATTTGAGAATGTCATTTTTAAACAGCGAGAGGAGATAAATGATAAGATGGCATAAATGTTTAGGCTTCTTAAGGAACTCACAACCAGTAGGGATCCTGAAAAAGTGCTAATCAGAGAAGAGGCCAAATCCCCCGTCACTAAAAATGTGAATTCTATCTCTCTCACCAGAGAGGATGAAGAGGGGAACAACGATAATGACGTAGCAATCGGCGATGACATTGAAAACCCTACCAGAACAGAAACGGGAATGCCAGTAAATGAAGCTAAAAATGGGATCAAGAACGAACCAATCAAAAAATCTGAAAAAGAAGAGACGACCGAGGCACCCAACTCTCAGCCCGTAGAATATTACCTGAAGCATATGATCAGTGAGAAACTAATAGCGGGGATCGTTGATAATCATAGGTTCAATGACTCCCTATCAGGAGCTCGAGTTGGAAAAATAAAATGAAGGACTTACAATTTATTACCTAGGGGGCATGTTTATGAAGCAAGCATTAGAAAAAATATAACAAGGAAGGAGGACATCAGGAAAAACTTTGAAATACCCTGTAACATAGGAGACCTGAAACACATGAACGTCCTATTTGACCAAGGATCTGACGTGAACGTCATTCCCCTCTCTACCTACATGAAACTAACCGATGAAAGGCCTGCTGAGATGGACATTAGACTCTCCCTAGCTAGCCACTCGTATATCTAGCCTTTAGGAATAGAATAGGACGTATTAGTTGAGGTTGCTGAGCATGTGTACCCCGTAGACTTTGTAATATTATACATTAAGGAAAACGAGAAGAGGCCTTTCATCTTAGGAACACCATTCCTGACAACGGCTAAGGCCGCGATTAAGTTTGATAAGGGCACCATAACTCTAAGATCTGGAAAGAGTAAGATAAGCTTTAATAGGATACCTGAATCCCTTTGTAAGGACTAGAAAGGGATTAAAAACGATATAGAGCCTATAGCCCATACTATGACTCTGAATAGGCTAGTTTTGGAATGGGAGGAAAAGATAAAACTTCACCAAGAAAAGGAGATAGAGTTTGACCGATGGAGGAATAAAAACTTCAAAAATGAGCGACCTGCTCCTGACAAAATAGAAGACGAGATGGATGATGAAGGAGAAGTCACGTAAGAACGTGTAACTTTGAGTCTAGCTACAAGACTCATAAATAAAGAAAATCTCTTTTTGGGAGGCAACCCAATGTTTATTTTTCCCGCACTTAGGAGTGTCATGTGTTTTAATTCTTTATTGTTTGTTTTATTATGTTTGAATCAATTTTGTAATCATGCTTTGTTTATTTATAACCTTGTCTTATTTGCAATCAAAGGTATTTTGAAACAAAATAAGTGTAGGAGAATATATTCGGTTTTTAAGAACCAAATTCAAACATTTAAAATATTTTGTTTAGATTAATTCGCGTTAGTTTCGAGTCATATGATTGTAATGATTAATTCCAAGTTTTTATACAATGCTTTCTTCAGATTTAACTAATAAAATTGCGTGCAGGAAATTTCTCATTAAAAACGAAGAATTTTTTTTACAGACCCTAGAGACGGCGTCAGGATTAACACCCGACGATGTCTTGTCTCCAGTAATGTAAAAATTCGAATTTTTTTCAAGTATTTGTGAAAAATAAAATGTGCAATATTTAAAATTTGTAATTCTTTTGTAAACCTGCATAAACCTATGATTACATCATTACTCTCATCCTATCTTTACTGTTTTCATAGAGTCAAAACCCTAAACTCTCATTGTATTTATATCTATCCCGCCGATTTTATGCTTGGTGTAGTTGTCTTTGTCTTTGATTACAGGTTATATTTGACGAGAAGAAGCTTGGAAGTTCTTAGGAAGTTTCATTGGACAATTCTTAGAGGACGATTTAACCAGTTATCGCATGTTTCTTCTCCATTATTGAGCAAACCAGGGGAGTACTAGTTTCTTTTCCTTGTTTTCTTATCCCTTTATTCGTTTTTACGGGTACTTCTATAGAACATTGGGGACAATGTTCAACTTAAGTGTAGGGGGAAATAAGCCTTAGAAACTATTCCTTCATTTTCCATTTGCTTGTTCCTTAAAATGATGGTCAATATATCAAAACATAGCATAAAAAGGTAATTTTGACCCAAATTTAAAATATTTTATGACACATACCGATGAAGTATTAATAGCGTCTCATGGATAGAAATGTGTATGACTAGCACAAAACCTTCAAAATTCCACCCAAAAATGTGAGGCTCGCCTTTAGATCTTTAGGAATTCGGGTATCCATTTTTGATACCCAAAATAACTTATACCTTTAGCTTTCTTGAGTTAAGGTTCGAATGTAGTAATATGTGTCTATTTTGTCATTACTCGAGTTACAGGTTCGAATGGTAGTCATAATTTTCTATTCTATTCGTTACGGATGTGTACGTATGGTCTTTGTCGCCTTTTCTGGAGCATTGGTATCGGTATTAAATTATTTGAGTGTACCGGTAGTATATTGAATTCTAGAACTTGTTTTTGTGATGCATCCCGAGACCGCATAGTAAGTATTAGGATTTGCCAGAAAAGAGGCACTAGGATTAACCTATATTTTAAACCTGTAGCTGTTATTATGGTCACATCGACTATATAACTATCCCACACCCTTGCCATGCGCTTATTTTTAGTGCAGGATACCCTAGTACAACCCTCCGAGCCTATCCTGTAGAATATGAGTAATCTTTAACAACAAGAACTAGAGAGAGAAAGTGGGAAGGAAGGATGTATTTTCTAGTGAAAGAAAGTAAAGAACATGAAATGCATTTAGTAAAAAATGAAACATACAACCAACCAACCACCTCTCCAAGGCATGGAGAGGAGTTTATATAGTATCAATGGCCGGCCATGGAAGGGCTTTGTGGGCTTTCCATGGGACTTTCCTTATCTTTGGCCCGATTAACTTACTAAACAATACATTGTGGACTATGAGCTAGAAACGTAAAATACATGGAGTGACCGATCCTTTTTGGGATTCCCAACAATCTCCCCCTAAGGGAGGTCACTCCAATTTACAAAAACTTAAGCTCTACATTATATGAATGTCTTCAATCTTTAGCTCGTAGTCTTGTTAACATGTTCTTTATTTTGTGAATCTTGATGCAGTAATCTTTAGACTTTTAGGCTTTAGCTTGTATCTTTTTCTTGACTTGTATGTGATCTTTTGAGATTCTTAAGATCATCAACCAAGCATAATCTCTATTCGCCTTCTTGTAATCTTTGCCTTCTTGTGATCTTGTGACTTCTGGACCGATATGCTCATACTATTCTTGATGTTTGAAAGCGAGTGTAACCATCTTTCTTTATATTCTTTAACTTTAACACTTCGAGAAAGACGTTCGGTATCAGAGTGATGGAAACTTCTTTGAAATTCTTTGACTTTAATACTTCGTCACTTCGAAAAAGACGTTCGATATCAGAGTGACGGAAACTTCTTTGAAATTCTTTGACTTTAATACTTCATCACTTCAAGAAAGACGTACGGTATCAGAGTAACGGAAGTCTTGAAACATGTGCTTGAGCTTTCATGGTATATTTATAAATGTCGGTCGAGTATGAGCATGCGGCTATGGATATATGAGTTAGCTAGAACCAGGTGCCTCCATGACCATCTTTATATATTCCTGAAATAAAACAGTTAGCAATAAATTGGGGGGACGAATATGGCTTTGTCATTCGCCCGGGTTTGGTTGGAGTAACCTTCGAATCCGTGAGGATTGACTTGTGATCAGATAGATTCAATTTATGAAGAATCTTCTTGACATGATTTCCAGCTGTAGTATTGAATCTTTCTAACACATATGTATTAGATTCATCGTACTCAGCATGTTCTCATTATCATAACGTCTCAAAGCAGACAGCACGATAAGAGTAAACCAGTGAGTTACTGTCTCACAAATTAAATAGAAAAATTGATTTGAAAATCAATCTACATGTCACTTGCTAAAGTGGTTTTGTGACACATCGAGAGTTTTAAGCAATTCAAAATTTATTAACCGTCGATCCATAACTGGAACAGGTTTGATTCATAAAGAATCGCACCATTGTTGCTTTCCAGTTGTCACAAGTTTGATTCACAAGAATCGCACAAGTCACCTACCATAAGCTTGTTTGATGTTGGCTCAAGCAGGATTTCCATCTTCACTGTGAATACTTAAGTATCACTCGGATGTTCTGGAAAAATCACAAGGATAATGCATAGGAATCTTTAATATATATCTTGTAATTCACATTGTGTGACTTAGCAAGCATAATTTTTACAAGTGTCTTAATGAGATTTATAGATGATCTCTTTTGGCTCTAGACTCAATAGTGCACTTTGGTTTTAGTGATCGAAGGTTGGAGCAGACTTTCACCTTTTCAATATCAACTAACTCGGAGTGAGAAAGTCGATAGGAATGCATGTAATCTCCGTGAGAAATGAAACAAGATTCTATTGAGAGATCTTGAGTGGCTAGGGAGGGTTGTGCATAGCATCACTGGGTCCATGACCGTCTTCAATGTCAGACAACAACTTAGTGTTTCTGACAGTTTATGTATTGACCCGGTTTATGCCTAAGTGTATGGAGAACTTCTTTCTTTTCACCCTTTATCCTTACATTTCTTTTTCATTTTTCAACCCCTTCAGCGCTTACCGAGACTTCATGACTATTACCTTGTTGGTTTTGTTCCAGTATTAGCTCCATTGCAGTCGGCATTATTCCCTTATTCTCACTTTTACTCCTTTTATATCATACCTAAGGACTTCTACACTAACTAGTGGATATCCCTGGGTAGATCCCTCCAGTTTTTGCTAGATCATGGGATTTGAATACCTATGCCTAACCACCTTATTACTCCATACATTTAAGTACATGGTCGGTCTTTTAGGTATTCCATCACAATCCTTCAAAATCATTGAAAAGTTTAATAAAAGTGTTTGATATAAATATCAAAAGATTTACACTTTGAGAGTTTTTCATCATCACTAAAAGCTCCCCCTTAACATGTGCATCGAACTCGTAGTACATGCTAAGCGTAGAGTGCATTGAGTCCAATTTATATGATCACATTTCGATACAAGTTAGGTTCAGTTTAATCACATTTTCTCCCCTTATTCAAAATGTTAATCCCTTGATATTTTGGATATCAATTGATTAAATGTTCGGGAACAAAATGTTAAGCAATAACAATTAGGAACATTTTAATGCTCCCCCTCACTATTTGAGGGTATATAATGTAACACCCCCAAATTGGGTCGCAGCGGAATAAGGGTCTGGGGCGTGTTACTTCTCAGATCAAAAATACAAGATATATATAGAACGACCAAAAAGTCGTTTTAAAATTGATACATTGGATTTAACAAATGTTTGATACAACAAATGTTTGATACAAATAGCCCGAAGCTTTAACTTGTTCATTGTTATTATTATAAAGATACTGGTTTACAACGCATGAGTTTTCCAAAACATAATGCAACCATATCTTTAGCATGACATCCCAAAACAAAATCACCAATGTATCCTTGGCACCTTATGCTTACTGATCTCCTGAAAAACATTGCTTTAAAACATCAACAATAATGTTGGTGAATTCATAGGTTTGATAAATCATATATTGTAGGACCACAAGATTTCCCAAGTGTATGATAATGCAACAGATGCAGACATCATATAAATGTAATTACGTTGCTCTAAGCTCATGACACCGAAGCTTGACATAAATAAATACCATATAAATGGCCTACATTGCCCTTGTCGATGTTCTAACCCGCAACAGCCTATATTCGACATGGTATACGTTCGTTTGCCCGGTGATAGCTAATCACCCGAACGGGGATGTCAATCCCAATAGATCTATTTATAACATTCGCGCTCACACTCAGCAATTAACAGTTCATGATAATGGGCTCAACTGGGGTTATCGCTACTTAGGCAACACGTAATCATAATATAAAACTTAACCACTTGTGTCCAATTATAAAAAATTGCATGTTTCTCACCCCAAAACTTGTAAAACAAATCATGTAAAACGTGAGGCTATGAACTCACCTTGAGTGAGCGAATATCAAGTATATCACAAATAATGCGTCACGAAATCGTCAGATGTGTTAGATATCTCGGTCACCCCGTATATTTATTGTTTATAATAGTTCGTAGTTTAATAGTTAATCGTATGTCTTTCGGTTTTAAGCCGGGTACTAATACCCGGTATTTTGTAAAAACTATATAAGCCTCTTCCAACTTTGGAAGAGGCAAGCTAGTCATTTACTCTTTTCATAGAAAATACATTTTCTCTTTCTAGAAAACTCTCTCTAGTGTTTCTCTCTCTAGAAACTAGCCAAATCCAAGAATCAACCCCGTGTTATGATAAAGGATATACCACAATTGGTATCAGAGCTAATGGGATGATTAGATCGTGTGTATGTGCGATTTCGTAAACGTCGTATTTTATTCGTTATAGCTCCGTTTTAGCTATTCATTCGAGCACGATTCTCGTATTGAAAGTTCTATTTATTTATAGTTTACAAAAATAAGATGTTTTCTGTCATGAACAGTAACTATTTAAAAAATTGTATTATTAAAAGTATTTTATACAATTTTAAGTATATAAACTCGCGTAATTCATAACTTCTTCGTTTTTAATCAAAAAATTATGATTCTTATCATTTTGGAATCCTAGAAATGTGTATAATCTGTTAAAAACATCAAACTTTCTGTTTTGTATAATTTTTATAAAAGTTATTTTATAAACCCGTTTAATTAACGTATAACTCGTAATTAGCGTATCTTTTTCGTTATTAATCCGTTTTTTTGAGTTTCTTATCTTTTGCAATCCTTCATGTGAGATGGTTATTATCTTTATAAAACATCAAAATCACTGTTTGAAATTCGAAATCCAAACAGCCCCTTTATGTTCTATATGTATACTTTTATATAAGGCTTGTTTTATGTACTTTTTACCTTTGTAAATTTACCACAAGTCTTCCACCTCACTTTATATCATAAGTCATATATATAATAAAGTCCATAAGTCCATAGTTTGTCCATTTGTTCTCCTGAAAAACATTGCTTTAAAACTTCAACAATAATGTTGGTGAATTCATAGGTTTGATAAATCATACTTATGAACTTTTTATACATTAACCAAGTGTGTACAAGAGTTATACTTCTATTATAACCTTATTTTAGTATTCATATAACATAAACAAAAGTCCATGAACAAGATTAATAAGTCATTTGCAATACTTTTACTTGTAACATATTAAGTAACCTTGAAAACCCTAATCTTGCATTAACACTTTTTAAGCTTAACCAAGATTGTAAAACACTTATGTATCCATTTATAACCTCATAATATCACCCATATAACATGTGTATAAGTGTACAAATCAATGATAACAAGTAAAAATCTATTTTACATGTTCAAAAGTGTCCTAATGGCGATTTTGCTATAAAGAACTAACATATGCATAAAAACTCATGAAATGAAAAGATAAAGGCTTTTAGATAACCTTATGATGAACAATGATGATGAGAAATAGGTGATAAACCCTTGTTTAGACTTTAAACCCAAGCTTGCAAACTTTCAAAACCCTAATCCAACTAGAATCCCTAATCTTCCTTTTTCTTTGATAAATACTTGTAAATGGTTAACCAAGGCTTGCAAACACCTTAGTATATCTTAGGAATGATGTGTGATGGCTTGTATATGTTGAAGAAAATTTTATATGGATTATTATAAAGGGGTGTTTTGAGCCGTGGGCTTATAAGGTGACAAATGGAGAGTTTTTGGTTTTTCACACTATGGAAATAGATATGTATGTGTTATCTCTTGCAATGTATAAGTAAGGTGTAAGTAGGACTAGTCAAGGAGACATATTGAGGGTCTTAAGGGGTCTTTGGTCTTGGTCTTGGTCTTTGGTCAAAGAAACAAGAAAAAGCTAGGTTTTATGGTGTAGTGTTGTACAATTACAAGTTGATGACTTTTAGTGATATTTCTTGTATATATTGTTACAAATCCGGCCATATAGAGATAGATATGATATATTTTTGTGATTTTTATGTATTGGGTATAAAAGTGGGTATTTGTTAAAGCGTAGAAAAGTTTTGGTGGTTTCGGGTATGCCTAAACGTATTTTATCTCGAAACGTAGCCAATTTATGTAACCAATAAAATAAAAAGAAACAAAGTTAATAATTATCATCAAAATAATTACATAACACTTGCTTAATATAAACATTTAATTGTTTGGTGCCCGTTTACATTGAACGCTAATTTTTGGCGTACGCGATTAAACTTAACGTTTACGATTTAAAGCAACCACGTACAATACAAAAGATTCATTGTAGATTTATCGACATCGTCAATGACTTGAAAACACGGGGTGTTATAAACGGAATATCTGGTGCTTTTCCTAGTTTGAGATCGTTGAGTAAAGGGGATCGATGAATAACGTTTATGTTGTTGTAATACAACCCTCTTTTCTGATCTTAACACAATACGGAAACATACAGTTAGGCATGTGTAACGTGAAATTACAAACGAACATGTGAAGGAGATTGTGACGCCCTATTAACAGTGAAAGGTAATCGATCATTATATACGAAAAAAATACACATAAAACTTGAAATTTTACATAACGCTGCAAAACACTTGAAAAAATGACAAGTTAGTTAGATTTTCAAGTAATTATCCCGTTATGATATTAGGAATCTCATTTGGGTCATCCAATTTATAAGATTATGTAGATGAAAATTCACGATTGAAAATGCATGGGTATAATGAATTACCATATTTTGTTTCAAATTAATGATTTGGTTCAAGTTGAACATTTTGGTGGCCTTGGAGACACTGCCATCTGCTGCAGGGGACCTAAGGCTTAGTTGAGTACCTTGAGTGAAGCTTATGAACATTAGCTTTGAACTTATTTTAGTATTATGTGCATATACGCTTATGAACATTAGCTTTGAATTTATTTTGGTATGGGAAAATTCTCAAAATGCCTCAAGAAGTATGTGACTTTGCCTAAATGCCCCATGTGACTTGAATTTTCCCTAAATGCCCCATGCGACTTAAACGACCTATGCGACTTATGCAACCCCTGACAAATTTACCAAAATACCCCTATTTTCTAATGATTAGATGTACTTTTTTGTTTTAGAATAGGGGTACTTTGGTAAATTTGTCAGAGGTTGCATAAGTCGCATTAGTTGTTTAAGTCGCATGAGGCATTTAGGGAAAATCCAAGTAACATGGGCCATTTAGGCAAAGTCACATACTTCTTGGGGCAATTAGGGAATTTTCCCTTTTAGTATTATGTGTATGTACATTGTGTTCAACTAAAACATGAACCAATTCATTTGCTAAATGGAATAATATCAAATTCTTTCAAACTCAAATGATGTCCGTAGTCCTAATTTTACATTATCGGTCGTCTCTATAACACAATGCAATTCCAAACATCCATTTGCAAATTTACTGTCATATTACAAAAATTTATGAAGTTATTTACAAAATACATAACCTGCATAAAAAAAATCCTAGTAACTTTCACTTATAAAAAGGGTATATAATCAATTTGACCACAAAGAATATATAATGTTGACTTTTAATATGTAAAAAAGTGTGATTCACAAAGTTGCATAAGCACATGTTGTAGATTTTTGTCCTAATGAACATGTATTTGATGTCGAAATCCAATCAAAGGCGTTTTAATTCACTTGTCGATGACCTAAGCTTATCTTCAATTATCATACCTACATGAAGTTGTTGTCAATCATTTTAAAAATGTGTTTTGAATTAATAAACTTATAAATATATGAGTTCGATTAGAAAATAATAGTGTATACATAAAAAAGTTGGGTAAGCTTGCTTTCCTATCATCACATATTTTGTAACAGTTCTTTATATAATGTGTTTGTATGGTATTAATGAAGTTGACGTCTTCGTCGCAGATTCCACCTCGTGTTCAAAAGTGTCATATGCCAAAACATTTGAATAACATGTATCAAACACATGCATATCATATTTCATTTTTTGTAAAAATTAGATATTTTTTTTGTAATTGTGGACTGATTTTACTGCTAGGATATGAATAACAAAAATTGATATGATGTGTATGACAAGCAAAAAAACCTTAATTTTGCAAAATATGAAGAAGTAAAAGATGATAAAATGGTGAAGTTGAATGAATGAATGAATCTAAAAAAATCATTTTGGGATAAACGATTATGTAAGAGTTGAAGCACTCATGAAATGGTTTACGTAATCAGCGATTTGATTTGCAGACTTTAATATAAAACGAGTAGTTTGAAACTTTTGTTACTACTCCAACTCACGTATTTCATATTCAACCTATTATTTCCCTAATTTGAACGATGAGATCCAATAAATAGTCTTAACAAAATTACAAAACGCTTAAGAGGTCGATTGTATGTGCATGTGGGAAAAAGGCGACATATTGCGTTAAGGGTAGGAATATCATTTATTCCCCTTATGTCCCACAACTTGTTCTATATCTCAAAGAAAATTAAGAGAGATAGTGTTGTGTGTGTGTGGTGTGGAGATAGTTGAGTGAATATTAGAATGAGCTAATTAGGTTTAATGTCAATGAAGGAGAAAGAATGACAATGAGCATGGAGATGAGGGCTGGCAATTCGTGTCAGGTTTGGGTTGGTAGGTTTGAGTTCGCGACTTAAGTTTCAAAAAACCTCAACGTGAACATGACCTTTTTAAGCTACCGGGTCAGTCTAGTCAAATAATCAAAACACACCCCTCACCCCGCGCCACTTGCGGCATTAGCGCATTGGCTCGTTTTCTTGTTTTTTCACTTTTTAATAATGAGTTTGTGTTGTGTTTTTTAGTATATTTGGGGATGTTGATTTGGTGTGTGTGCGTTTGTGTGTGTGTGTGTTTTTTTTGTGTGTGTAAGGAAGAAGATGATTTCTATTGTTTTTTTTCTTTTGTTAAAATTTATTAGTATAACCTTTTTAATGGGCTTTGTGGAGTCTGAACAAGTTTAACTTCTTTAATGTTTTTTTATTTTAGTTTTGTAATTTTTTTATAAAAATGTTATTTGTATTTTAATAGAATTTAGTTTGTTGGAAGAAAAAAAAGAAAAAAAATGATAGGCGGGGCCCTTTTGGCTCAAGCAATGATTTTTGACGTATTTTGATGTGTGAGTGAGCTGAGTGAGTTACTAACATGGCGTTTAGGTGACAAACTGGCTTGAGGCAGTTCGAGCCACTGTACATAGCGCTCTAAATGGGTGACATGTAAAACGTTATACACGGATTGTTTGTAGGTCAACCTATTTGAACTCATTTGACGCGTATAATGTATATAATAAACTAAAAGTTATTTCTCATAACTTATTTCAAAAATTAAACAGGTTAGCCGGTAAACATGTTCAACCCACCCTCAAGCCTTAACCCGGACACTGTCCGCTTAATAAACTAACGAGCAAACCTAAACACATCCCATAACCTTTTCATACTCAAAACTTAAGCCGTCTATTTTCGTGCCGATATTTATTCACGTATATATCATGTGAGAAATTACCACGTCTATGACTAATAAACCCTAGCCAATAATTTCTAAAAATTTATTGTAAACAAGCAAGCGAGGAAGTTTGTTGCTCGTTTGACTTCTGTGCAAATCCTATTTTAAAAATTAATAATAAAAAAAGAGAAAATTCTCAAATACCTTTTTCAGAAGTGGTTTCTCAAAATAGCACGGGGGGCAACCTGAGAAGAATTTGACACGTGACATTTTTTTAATATTAAAGTACACAATTTTGGGGCAACATGTTTGTACTTCTGGGCAACCTATTGTACTTCTGGGCAACCTAATGGACACGTGTCAAATTCTTTTCTAAGTTGCCCAGTTGCCCCGATTACCTTGGACTATTTTGAGAAACTACTTCTGAAAAGGGTATAGTTGCAATTAGACGTGCGCAAACCAGTTAACTAGTTTCGGTTTCGGTTCGGTCAATAGGAACCAGTTTCGGTCAACGAACCAGTCGAAACCGGTTTGGAAGAAACCGAAACCGGTTTAAAACCGGTTTGTGTGCGGTTTGTAGTCGAACCGGTTCATGATCGGTTAACCACCCAAACCGGTTTTGACCGGGTTTTTTTTCGTTTTTCGTGGTTTTGTACGCTATAAACCAAATAAACTTCAACTTTTATTTAATAGAAACCCTAATACATTAGAAACGAAATACATTGGAAAGGAAAATACAACACAATGCAAAGAAATTTAAAATACAACATCAACAACATAATGCAAGCGAATTAAAAATACAACATACTAATCGAAAATTAGTACTCATCTATTCATCTTCGGCTTCGCTGCTCATCATATAATCATACCGTGGTCCTCCCGGAGACAGAGTGCCTTCGCTGCTAGCATCTAGTGCAATTTCTTCATCGGATAGTGGAATGGCTTCATTTATCCAAGACATCTTCTTCAAAGTCTAAGGCTATTTCAAGAGGGCCATTTGTTTGTTACGCTTCTTGAGCGTACAAGTGATCTTCAATCAAATGGCACATTTCTAGACGCCGGAGGGAGTTATTGTCTTCGGTCTGACAAAACCCTCTCACTTGTGAAAATGCGAACTTCAGAAGCTACGAAGAAGCTTGTACATTATTATATCATGGCATGCGATGATGAACGGGAAACATTGTTTCCTTTTCTTTCCAAAAATATAAGACATCAAAACTTGCAAACTCTTTGGGATGAAGATGTGTGACAAAATCCGAATCAACATATCGCTCATATTTGCTAGACATTGTAGGATCAGTCCTTGCCTTTTTTTTGTATGTGCTTTTAAACCGTTTAGCAAACGGCTATAATTATTTCCGCCACTCGCCTTCGATGAAGTAGCCCCACCACTTGTTTGAGATGATCGAGTTGGGTTACCATATTTTATATAATAAAGATTATACAAACATTCCAAAGATTCTTTAAAATAACTTTTTGACTTAGTTGCAAAACCATCGTAAAAAAATCCCAATCCGTACTTATCGACTCGATAAGAAAGTATACCCCGTTTACATTAAAACATGGATTTATAGCGGCTGCACAAGTAATTATCGGTGGCATGTGTTGAAAATATTTCTTAAGTTTTTTCTTCATTGGTTTAATCATACTTGACAATATACCCCTCTCAAGTTCATATTCACTTAATACCGTACTCATGAGAAATGGTTGAAAGTACCAATGGGATGTTGGGTAGTATAAACCCGATAAAATTTCGTGCATTGTAAACATTTTAAGTAATTGGGTTAAAGATTGAATAATAACCCAATTTTCAGCCAGAAAACGATTACACCTATTCTTATTGACCAAAAGGTCATGAAAATACCCCAAAGTAGTTTGTTGTTTCAAACCACTTAGGAACATATGATAAGTGGAGTTCCATCGTGTTGGAACGTCCCAATTTGGTCGTAAACAAGGTTTCTCTGCATCTTTACAGATTTTAACATAGCGTTGTCGGGTTCTTTGCGCTTGATTGAAATATCTTTTAACATTGTCTTAAAAGACTCTATTATTGCATCAATCGCGGGACATCTAAACCACATTGCCAACAAGCTAATGATGTGTTGCAACACAAAACGACTTTGATAAAACTTACACCCCATTGGTGGCTCGTATTTTAATTTTAATTTATCCATGGCGGAGTGTGTTGCTAGCATATCCAAATATAATGACATAACTTTATCTTCCAAGTTAAAAGTGGTAAGGACTTTTTTACATTTTAAACAAGGCTCCACCCGTGTGAGGAGAAGAAACTCTTCGAATGAAATGACCAGCTTTATCATTTGCCAAGTACAGGGTTTCAATCATGGTGCGGTAACACCAACATGTAGACTCCGGGTACCCATGAGGAGCGGACCAATAATCCGTTGTTAGGTTGACAACAAAGCATTTATGTTATCAAACTATCAATTATAAAAAAATACTTGTTAGCTGCTATCCATAATTTCGATGGTGTTCAGGAGTGATCACGTATTTGAGGAGTCTAGAGCTCGACTTTACATGGTGTATCTGTTGCATAGTGTTCTGGAACACCCTCATTGTTTGCTCGTGGCCAAAGTGGTTGAATGGTAACGCTCGTTGAATCACTAAACCCGCGGAATTGTTCACGAAGATAATCCAGATCGTACCTGAAAACACTCCCATCTCGAGCCATAGACGTTTGCCCCGCTTCCGGATTCTGGTTCTTCTGTGCCTTTATTACTTCACAATGCGGATGAGTTATATGATTCCTCAACGTCGTTGTTTCGAACCTTGCGGATAATAATTGAAGCATTGCTGCATTTGAGCTTTTTGCGAGTTGTCGGTCATTATGCAAATGTTGAAGTCTTTCCAAATCTAGGGGTTTTGATTGGTTGATATGATTTCACGAATTGTCAGTGCACTTGTTGAACCAACACCGGTGGCAGTTGAGGCGGATGCAGATTCACTTGCCATTGAAAGAAATTTGGTTTTGCTTTTGATAGTTTTTTTTTGCTTAGGACTGTATTGTAAGTTGTGATTTGAACTCTAACACAACACATCAATTTATAATCATTAAAAGTGCTAAATAACAAACACTGCACCCAAGAAGTCAGAAAAACACTCCTTCACGGGTCCCCTCACGTTTTAAAAGCTTAATATTCGAAATTTGAAAATTTTGTATAAGCTCCTGGTCGGTTCGGGTTGAAACCGGTTTTTGGAAACCGATTTTTGGAAACCGGTTTTCCAAACCGATCATAAAACCGGTTGAAACCATGAAAAACCAAACCGGTTCCAAACCGCCGGTTTGGCCAAGAACCAAAACCGGTTTGGTCAAAAATGAGGTTGACCGGTTCGGTTTTAAGGTTTCAAACCGAAACCGGTTTTTAAACCCGGTTTTTTATGCACCTCTAGTTGCAATCCCCTTCATTTTGGACCTTAGCCCAAAAAAAACCAAACTTTAAGCCCCCAAATTGCAAAAAACCACCTTCTTCTCCTTTCTCACAAAATAGTGAAACACAAACACCACTTCCATGGCATCCTTAACTCACTTGTTAAAAACCATAACAAAAAAACACAACACTTTGAAAAACATCTACTTCTTATCAACCAAAACACACCCATCACCACCAGTTGCTCAAAAAGTCCCATATAATGTCACAACAACCCATGGGGTTACATTACAAGATCCTTATCATTGGATGTCAGATACCCATAACCAAGATTTTGTTACTTATATTAAAAATGAGAATGTTTATGCTGAGGGTTTTATGAAGGATACTAAGAATGTGCAAAGTGGGTTGTTTAGTGAGATGGTTAAGAGGTTGCCTGAAGTTATTGAAACCCCTCCTGAACGTTGGGGTGATTGGTATTATAATGTTTTCTTGTTTAATTTGTGAAGATTTGGTTTTTTTAAGGTTATGTGTGTTGGTTTTTTAGTTCAAGTTTTATGCTTTGTGTTTTGTTGTTGTGGCTAGCAGTAGCAAGCGGTAGGGCTGTTTGTTTTGATAAAGCGTTTGGTAATATGGCTGTATAGCTATAATTGGTAAGTGGAAACGTTAGTTGCTCGTAAATGCTACTAGAAGTAGCATTTTGGTTTGGAGCGTTTAGAAAAAGTAGGAATGCTAGTTGCTTGTTTCCAAACAAGCATTTTGTGCAAAACACTAAGAGCTAGTTGCTAGTTGCTTCAAAATGCTACTAAACGGCTTGCTACCAAACATACACTGGTGCTTAGAATTGCTTATTAGAAATGCTTATAGGCGCGTATTGATACTGCCGAGTAAGAAGTTTTGAGAAGTTTGGATTGCTTATCCAAACAGTTTATTTGATTATTTGTGACTGAAATTAGTAGTTTTGAATATGCAATTTGATGTTGGTGATTCTACTATATGCTTAATTTGAAAAGGGTCAAATTGGATCCCTTTGTTCTAGAAGTAGATGCTAATTCTAAACAAGTAAACATGAATTTCCTTGACAAATCTGTTATACCTCTTACTAGTGCTCCAGATAGAGCCAAACATCTACAACTTAACTTTTGAGAGTCAAAGAAAGTATGGGAAAACATGTGATAAATATATTCCGTTTTTACCAGAAGTTGTTTAAACCATAGAAATAGGTGTCAAATTTTTTATTTTTAATGGATTTTGTATCTCTATCAAGTGTTTGGATTACTTTGGTCGACACTAAAAAATCAATCAGGGCGTCTCTCGTGACTAGGGGTGTCAGTAGGATCGGGTTGACCCGACCCCGAACCCGATAACCCGATAGTGTTATCGGGTCGGGTTAGGGTTGAATAAATTTTCTTATAGGGTCAACCCGATAAGACCCGAAAATCAATTTTCTATTTTTTAAGTAATACTTTTACTGAGTTAATATGCTACTGAATGACTCTATTGGCCTCTTGAAAAAATATATGTATTTATTGTAGTGCATACTGTGAGGGTTTACGAGTCGTGACACTGCTCAAGATGATACCAAGATCAAACTTCACTAGAGAAATGTTAGTAGCATGCTCATTTTCTAGCAATAACAAATATGTACCTGACTTGTTACTAGTGATACTGTCACACAAACAAGGTTTTCACTCATTTGCATATATATTTTTGAGATGGTGGGATAGATAGACGATAGGAAAGAAACATTATAGACTCGAAATACTGCCATTAGTACTTACGACATGTTAGAAAACAATGACATATATATATTTTTTTCTTCTGTGTCGAGTAGGTTATATTATCAGTATATACCCGAGAGCAAAGAATACCCTGTTTTGTGTCGGAAACCAGCAGTTGAAAGTACTAATTGGGTGAAGCATATGGTCAACTACGCAAGAAAGGCATTTGTGAATGAAGAAAAATTGCTCGATTGGAATGAAATTGCAAAAGAGCATGGTAACTATAATCACAAACTATTTGAATTTCAAGCAACAACAATCTCATATCTTACTTTTACAACTCATTGTTATTTTTTTAATTAATTCCTTCATTATCTTCAGGTTATGTTCATGTCGGTACATGCAGAGTATCACCTAACCACCAGTTTCTCGCTTACACAATTGACACAACTGGCGAAGAACGTTTTATTCTTCAAGTTAAAGATCTTCAAAGTGGGACCGCTATTCCAACTTTAAGGATTGAAGATGTTGTTAGTTTAGCATGGGGTCAAGATAGTAGTACATTATTTTATACACTTTGTGATCAAAACCAACGACCATATAGGCAAGCTTTATAAACACAGTTAACATCATATGATCATTTGAATTGCGTACCGTATTTAGAAATGTCATTCTTTTTGTTGAACAGGGTACAATACACAACATTGGGATCAAATCCTGTTAGTGACATTGTTGTGTTTACAGAAAAAGATTCAAGCTTTTGTGT
The DNA here is from genome assembly GCA_026074375.1 of Tanacetum coccineum. NCBI lineage: Eukaryota > Viridiplantae > Streptophyta > Magnoliopsida > Asterales > Asteraceae > Tanacetum > Tanacetum coccineum. The sequence goes on along the minus strand of BQNB010096937.1, from coordinate 7,127 downwards.
GGATATTACGAGCACAAAAGATGGAAAATTTATAACTGTTAATTCGAATTCGCGGACGTCATCTGAGGAAGGAACTTACTTATATAACATAATTCATCTATAGTTATATGTATCATTTTCATTTGTTCCTTGTATATATTTTGAATCTTGATCGTGATACTGCAGGTGTACATAATAGACGCAAACAACCCAAAAGATGGCTTACGGAAGGTTCATGATCGTGTTTCTGGTGTACAATTCTTTTTGGAACATCATAAAGGATTCTTCTATATCCTAACAAATGCACATTCATATGATGAAAATGAGTTATTAGATGGAAACTATTACTTAGCTCGATGCCCTGTTGAGGATGTTCAGTCAGCTAATTGGCAGGTGATCTTTTTTAGGTGTATTTTATCTCTAGCGAGTCGTATGGGTTAACTCAAACAGTTATTTGTGATAGCACTTAGCGCATTTATTATTTTTAGAAACCTAATAAAGGACAACAGGATCAACCCTTCATCAAGCCCAACCTATCCATCTTGCCACATCTTCTAACTCTGTTGCCTTAGTGCTTATGTGGAAAACTGTTTAATTTTTCGTAGAAAGTAATCGTACCAGCTAAAGGTAGTGGCATACAAGATATGGATGTATTTGATGAGCATGTGGTGCTTTACCTCAACAGAAAGGATTCCCCTATAATTAGTTCTATCAAGATGCCTATTCAATCCAACAATGAGGTAATATATTAGATCCTAACGTGTCACCAAAATTTGAAGATAACGCGATGAGCTTTTAAGTTTTGTAAAATTGCAGAAACAAATGGATATAGATGATTTTGATCCATGGTATTTCCCTATGCCTTCAAACTCATGTAGCGTTGTTCCGGGCTCGAATCATGACTTCATGAACTCAGTATATCGAGTGGTGCTTTCGTCCCCTGTGGTATTAAGTTCTAAACTTCACTCTTTTTTCTTCTTTGGAAAGCCCCAACTTTTATAAATGATATGAAATGAAATATTGAATCTTTCATATACGACACTAATAACTACTGTAAACCATTGTTAAATACTAAAAGAAATTATATATGACCAACTTCAAGTAACAGTTTTCATAACGAATATAACCAACTGCAGATGCCTGATCTAATTGTTGACTATGACATGTCAAAAAGAACATTTTCTGTCGTGCATCAAGAAGAGGTATTGGGCATTTCTTCAAAAGCCAACAGCAATGACGTACACGAATGGTTGAATGTTTCAGATTCATATTCTTGTGAAAGAAAAGAAGTTGTATCGCATGATGGCACAATAGTTCCTTTAACAATATTGTATTCCCGTGAAGCTCATAAAATGGGTCAATCTTGTGGTATCATACATGGGTATGGATCCTATGGGGAAGTGTTGGACAAAAGTTGGTCTGCTGAGCGATTGAGCTTGCTTGATCGTGGTTGGGTTGTTGCATTTGCTGATGTCAGGTATTACATAAGCCGATTTTCTTTGAAAAATAAGGCTAATCGAGTAAAAAAAGTAACCAACTTTGGTGCAATTTTTATTTGGGTAACTAAGTTTGTTTAGACCGACAAAATCTTCAAAGTCTTGAACAACCTTCAAATAATAATTTAATGTAATCTGACTTCTCGTCAAAACTCATGATTTTAATAAAAAAATTTGAAATTTTGTTGGTCTTCCTAGCCTAAAATACTCTTTTTACCAAAGTTGGTTACTTTTTCAGTTTTTATGCAATTAACCCTGAAAAGAAATTTAAATATTTGTATTTGTATTTGTGTGTTTAAATGTTTTGTAGAGGCGGTGGTGGTGCTGATCCATCATGGCATAAAAGTGGCAGTGGATTAAAGAAAATGAATTCCATAAATGATTTTATTTCATGTGGAAACTATCTTATAAATGAGGGGTATGTCCATAAAAACCAGCTTGCTGCTGTTGGGCATAGTGCTGGTGGTCTTCTTGTTGCAGCCTCCATTAATATGCATCCCGAGTTATTCAGAGCCGCTATTCTGAAGGTGACTGACATAATTTTGATTGTTCTAATAGTTTTTTAATTATTATTATGTATGTTGTGAGTTTGGAAGTATAAAGTGTGAAATTTTTCACCAGGTTCCGTTTCTTGATATCTGCAATACTCTATTGGATCCAAATTTGCCGCTAACAGTATTAGACTATGAAGAGTTTGGAAATCCTCAGATAAAATCAGATTTTGACTCGATCATGAAGTATTCGCCTTATGATAATATACGCAAACATATCTGCTATCCTGCAATGCTTGTTACATCATCTTATTATGACTCAAGGTACACTTAGTTACACTAAAGAACAATTGCATACTTATTTGCTAAATTATATCTGATGCACATGTACTGTTGTGCAGAGTTGGGGTATGGGAAGCTGCCAAATATGTGTCGAGAATAAGAGAAAGCACGTGTTCGAAGTGTTTTCGTTCAGTTATTCTGAGGACAAATATGACTGGGGGCCATTTTGGTGAAGGCGGACGGTCTGGGCAGTGCGAGGAACTGGCATATGAATATGCTTTCCTGATGAAGGCTATGGGTCAAGCTAGATGCAAGTGAAGTGTATCAAAATGAGTATTTTTGTTAGAATTTCAAATGGGTCAAACTAGGTCGACTCAAGCTGACCCAGAACTTGCACCATTTGTATTTTGTACAGTAAATTTATAAAGTAGTATGATAGATTAGTAGCATATGATTTTTTTTTTCTTTTTTTTATATTTGTTACAATATAATATATTGAATTAATTGCTTTACAAAAAAAAAAAAAAATTGTACGTTGTGTACATAACACCTTATACCACAAAACAATAACACACCAAAAGAGGTATTGGGCATTTCTTCAAAAGCCAACAGTAATGACATACACGAATGGTTGAATGTTTCAGATTCATATTCTTGTGAAAGAAAAGAAGTTGTATCCCATGATGGCACAATAGTCCCTCATAAAATGGGTCAATCTTGTGGTATCATACATGGGTATGGATCCTATGGGGAAGTGCTGGACAAAAGTTGGTCTGCTGAGCGATTGAGCTTGCTTGATCATGGTTGGGTTGTTGCATTTGCTGATGTCAGGTACTATTACATAACCCGATTTTTCTTTGGAAAACTTAAGGCTAATCGTGTAAAAAAAGTAACAAACTTTGGTGCATTTTTTATTTGGATCATCAAGTTTTTTGTGCCTGAAAAAACTGTCCAAATCTCGAATAACCTTCAAATATTTTTTTAAGGTAATCTGACTTCTCGTCAAAATGCTAATGTAGCAGAGCAAGATTTGACCATGCTGACTTTTCCTGACGTGGCAGTGTGGCACCTAAAAACTCATGATTTTAACACAAAAAATTTGAAACTTTGATGGTGTTTCTAGCCTAAGATAAGCTTTTTACCAAAAACAGACCAATGGCTTAAGTTTTGTATTCATGTTTTAAATGTTGTGTAGGTGGCGGTGCTGATCCATCATGGCATAAAAGCGGCAGTGGATTAAACAAATTACATTCCATAAATGATTTTATTTCATGTGGAAACTATTTACTAATGGGTTATGTTCACCAAGACCAGCTTTCTGCTATTGGAGATAGCGCCGGTGGTCTTCTTGTTGCAGCCGCCATTAATATGCATCCCGATTTATTCAGAGCCGCCATTCTGAAGGTAAAGACATTAATTCGATTGATCTAAATTTATGTTTTACTATTACCTATGTTGTGCTTTGGAAGTATAAAATATGAAATGTTTTCACCAGGTTCCATTTCTTGATATCTGCAATACATTATTGGATCCAAATTTGCCGGTAACAGTATTAGACTATGAAGAATTCGGAAATCCTCAGATAAAATCAGATTTTGATTTGATTATGAAGTATTCGCCTTATGATAATATACGCAAACATATCTGCTATCCTGCAATGCTTGTTACATCATCTTATTATGACTCAATCACTCAAGGTACACTTAGTTACACTAAAGAACAATTGCTTACTTATTTGCTAAATATAATGATGAACATGTATGTTGTGCACGAGTTTGGGGTATGGGAAGCTGCCAAATATGGTGTCGCATTGAGGTACTAGACTGAGAATGCACGTGTTCGGACAGTGTTTGTTTACGTATCAGTTCTTCTGAGGAACAAATATGAGACTTAGGGACTCCTATTTTGTGATGTGCGTGGGGTACAGTCGTGGTGGCAGTGGCGGAGTGAACGAACTTTGGCATTATGAATATGCTTTCATGATGAAGGCTATGGGTCAAGCTAGATGACAAGTGGAAGCGTATTTCAAAATGAGTATGTTTTTAGGTCTAGTCATGCTAGAATGGCCGTCAAATCTAGTTGACTCAAGCTGAGTATTTAGCAACTACTTTTAGGTTTCTTCCGCCCCTACTCAAGCTGACCCAGAACTTACACCATTTGTACAGTTAATTTATACTAGTATGATAGATTAGTAGGATATGATTTTTTTACAATATAATATATTGAATTAATTGCTTTACAAAAAAAAAAAAATTGTATGTTGTGTACCATTGACACCCTATACCACAAAACAATAGCACAAAAATAGTCAAGTTGTCTTGGAGTGTGACAAGAAGAATTGTCTTGGAAGCAACTGTATACTACATATGGCAAGAAAGAACTGGTAGGCTATTCTCAAAAGAGAAAATATCCGAGGAAGTGATAATCAAAGTCATTAAAGATATTATGAGATTAAATCTAATGAGCCTAAAAGTGTTTAATAATGCAATGAAATAAGTGTTTAGGATATGGGAAGTTGCTGATTAAATCTAATGAGCCTAAAAGTATTACTGGTATGAGAATTCTGAATAGGATTCTGGCATTGATCCCTAACTCAATAAACAAGGATGTTTGTATTGGAGCAGATGGCTTAGTCTATGGTAATGAAGCCTTTCTATGCATGATAATCCTTTTTCAGAATCTAGTGTGCCATGAAAGATGGGACAACTTATTTCTGAATTTGGAGTATCTTCATAGTAAAAAGGAAGTGTAATTATCATAGTCAAGTTTCCTGCTTTGTAGGTTTATTGTTTAAAGGTATCAATTTGCAGACTTGGTCAATATCAAGTAATGGTCTGCAGCTTTATAAACAGCTTCTAAACACTGATGTTGCAGTTGAAAATAGTGTTTGGATATGGGTAATCCTTGGATTCCTTGTCCTGTGCCATGAGTATTTTGGTTAGAAGTCAAAATGGGTCAAATTAGGTTGACTCAAGTTGACCCATAACTAGCCCATCTGTACAGTTAATTTATGTGTATGATAGAAAAACCATGTTATTTCTTTTTCTACAAAACATTAACACAATAATAGTCAAATTAAACATAAACTAACTAAGAAAAACAGATTAAGCTACACATAAAAATTGCTAATAATTTCTTAAATTCATATATAAACTCATATAATATAAACTTCAGATAGTAGTGCATGATATTTATATAGACTAAACCCAAACTATCTACGAAATCAAAGATGAACCAGAAGATGATGCATCCTCAAGCGACGTTCTGTTCATCCACACGTACAAGAGCAAAACACAACTGCTCGTCTTTCCTAAAGGACCAAACTTGAATAGTTTCCCTTTCCATCAAAACCATCTTGTTAGCCTCCACAAAATAGCACCAGTTGGTCTTCAACACATAGTTCTTGGTATTTTTCATGTTCCAAATCTTTAACCGCATTGGTTTGTTGAACATCTGCAAATTTGGCCCAACCAATCGAACCTCAATCTCACCATGGTCACCAAGAAACCGCATCTCTTCATCTGTCAAGAAATCATGAGTCTCGACTTGTTTAAACGGCATACTTAACCTATTTTGGCTAGGTATTAAATCGCTTTTATACAGCGTTTTTTGAATCACTAACTTCATATTACAACCCTTAATCTCATCAATAAACTCCTCTAACTGTGTCATCATCTCTTCTCTACCAACGACTAATTATCGCGTGTTTGCTAACACCGTATAGATTGCTTTTGTTTCTTGAAGAAAAAAAAGTAATCGATCGTTTAAGGTTTTTGTTTGATATTTGTTTATGGACTTATGATAAGTATTTATAGAAAATCAAGGGAAGGGTTTTGTTTCCATGTATTAACAAAGGCGGTATATTAAATTTGGAGAATGCACTTTCCTTTGTTAAATTACTTTATTTGGTAACAATAGTTTCCAATTTCTTTTCCGAATACATTGCGGTATTTAAACTCACCGTTATACAAACTTAAACCTGGTAAATCAATACTTTGCGGGATTTATTAGACATGTTTTCGTTCATCATTGCAAAAATTAAAACTTATTATAAACTTGATGCTAAGCTGGAATTTCTAGCCTAATTAATACTAACATTATTCTCGCAAGTGAACATTGTTAAGCAAATCATAATTTTAGCGGAAGTCCTTAATTCGCCGAATGCATCATTAGTTTTCATCTAACAGATTGTGTGCCAACAACCAACTTAAATCGATTAGGAATTGTCTAAAAAGTACACACCACAAGAGAATTGCATAGAACAGTGATCATCTCCCTAATCATCTTCGCCGATCATGTCATTGCATCAACAACTCACATTGCCTTCACTCTAGTGATTTTTCGATTCACATGGTATTTCCCTATGCCGTCAAACTCATGTAGTGTTGTTACTTGTTCCAGGCTCGAATCATGAACTCTGTATATCAAGTGATGCTTTCGTCTGCCATATGATAAAGTTCTAAAACAAAACAAGTTCTTATAGCAAAGGCAACCATACTGGATTTATTGATATGAAATTGAAATTTTAATCACTATGGTAGATGTAAATTATTTTATCAGCTACAACTAACATTGTTGACACTTGAGTATGACATTTCAACGAGAAAATTTTCTATTATGCATCAAGAAAAGGTATTGGGCATTCCTGCAAAAACCAACAACAATGAAGCACACGAATGGTTGAATGTTTCCGATTCATATTTTTGATAAAGAAAAGAAGTCGCCTCCCATGATAGCACGATAGTTCCTTTAACGATACTGTATTCACGTGAAGCTCGTAAAATGGGTCAATCTTGTGGTTGATGGATATAAACTTGATCTTGGATCGAAATAAACAAAACTTTTGAATCAAATATATCGAAATCCTATCTTTCTTATT
>BQNB010096936.1:0-25503 GCA_026074375.1 Tanacetum coccineum | reverse complement strand
TATGTATATATACAAAGATGAGTTTGCATTCTTTTGCACATACTCTACATTTATTTATATAAGGGTTATTTATATAAATAAAGGAACATTTCTTTAGGCAAGGTAACACTATAAGCTCGTAGGTCCTAAACGCTACCTAAACATTAAGCTATCAAATATGATATTTTACCATCATTCATTTATGCCATGAGCGCATATTCATATTTAACATACCGATCTTATATAATATACTTATATAAGTTAAGTTTTGCTCATTGCAAGCAGTCATGTTTTCACCATCGACGGTTACCTACACGTCTGTCTATATTAATTCCGAGCCATGGAGATTCCAGTGAACTTCTAATGAGGAGCTAGAGGCACCAATGTAGGATCAGCCTCTATCTGTTGATGCCTCACCTACAGCCCTATTACCGGGCTACATTGCTGACTCCGATCCGGAGGAGGATAAGGGGGACCCTGAGGAGGATCCTGCTGACCATCCTGCCGACGGAGGAGACAATGATGATAATGAGTCATCTGATGATGATGACGATGATGATGATGTTGAGAAGGATGAGGAGGACGAGGAGGAAAAGGAGCATCTAGCTCTGGCCGACCCTTCTGCTGTACCTACAGATGATCCTGTCCCCTCAAGCTGAGGATACAGAGGCAGTTAAGACTGATGAGTCTGCTCCTACACCACCCACACCATATCATCTTGTTTTCTGAGACCAAATCCCGTACTGCACGGATGTCTATTTTTTAAGGTAAGGGGTTACCCCGATAAATTGTATTAATCACAGAAACATTTAAGTACAATAGAATGTGACTGAGATGCCACATTAACCTCAAGCAGAGCTTGAACTACCAATACCTTAAAGAGACATGCCTCTAATGAGATTTACAAAGAATATATGCTAACAAAATAAAAACTAATGAACCTCCCAATTTAACTTGGACAGCATCCAAAACCAGCGATTGATCCTCCAAATATGCGAAATTGTACCATTCAAGGGAAATTGCCTCCTTAAAAAACCTTCCCAAGAAAAACCCGATGGGAAGAACCTCAAAGAAGGAAAAAAGAGTACAACTCTCCCCCAAACTTCATGTATGCCGAAACCAACTCTAGAAACCAGATCCATGAAATCAAGCATCCCGTCAGTTACCATAAAGCCTAAACGAACTAGGCATCTTCCATTTCCCAAGCATTTGTTGAACATTCGTTGTATTCTTGAATCTGAAAGTCATAAGCTTTAAACGAATCGTAACCATAATATTCCTAAGCTCATCCGAAGATCTTTTCTCCTTCTTGAACAACCGGTTGCTGCATTCATTCCAGATAAAATACAAAGTAGCAGCTACAAGCAATCTTCCAAACACACTTTTAGCCGTTCTTTACCAAGACAACAGTTGAAGATATGTAACAATGTCATGGAGATCCGGTTGAATATTATCCATATCAGCCATAGTGCGAACTTGCATCCAAACCTGCGTAGAGAAACTGCATTCAAAGTCTATTTAACACCATACTCCACGATCACCATTTGCCGAGGCATGCATTACCAAGTTTGCTGCTGCACTACCTTCATCATTACCACCACCTCTAGAGAATATTAAGTCACTTAAAGATAACATAAGAGTCTAGCATCTAGAATCTTGAGAGGCACCCTGGCCCATAGACAAATAGATTTGTCAGTGTAGCTCGTTTTGTATTATATCCTACTAAACTTGAGTAATACTCGATTAGTAGCGTTAATGAAAACCTTATACTCTTTTACTCAGGTAAAACGATGTATTAAGTATTAACCTACGCTGTTGGTTATGATCATGCTACTGTACGAGGGGGATTTATTTACGCCATGGTTTCTGTTATCTTATATCTCTGCATAACGTTGTCTCACCTTACCTACTTGTTGGGATCATGGAGTGTCATGATTTTCCCTTGAATGAAACTTCATATACATTTTTGTTCCCTGTGACTTTCAGGAAACAATGACAACTGTTAATCAAGGGATGAGTGTTGAGTAAATTGAGCGGGTTGTAGCCAGCGAGTGGCTAATACTATCAAGGCTATTGCTATGAATGTAGGAATCAAGGGCACTGCATGAGTGATTGCCCGAAGCGAAAGAACCGAAACCATGAAAACCAAACTAGGGTGCTAGAGCACGTGGAGCGGTGCATGCCTTAAGAGAAGGGGAAATCGATCAATGACGGCAAAAGCTTAAAGAGAAAGTTGTCTCGCTTTGCCTAATAAATTAAGTTGAAACTATTTTGAATTTATCTCCTTAGGAGTTATATTGGATTTCCCTTAATTTCTGTTTGTACGGAATGATTTCATATTATTTATCATATTATCGTATAGGAGAATTTCGTCAACATTAACTTAGGTTCCTTATTTACTCTTACAAACTACTCTCACGAATATCATGAAATTATAACGCTATTTTGACGAAAATGAGCAATGCATCGTTAATCCTCAATTATACATGGCCTGATCAACTATGTATAATTCAGGAAGGTACCATGCCGTGCTAAGAGTAGTCACTTTAAAAACCTCTTGTTAAGGAAACAATTTTCTACTTATATCATGTTTTGTGTGCGTATTCATAGAACGCGTTTACCTTTAGAAATCGAATTAGTAACCCTATCAACTAAGTAGACCTTCACTTCGTCTTACTATAAAGTTGGCATCATCTTATACCAAATCTTAAGCCGAGAAGCCAAGACACATTACTAGTCGCCTTATGACAATTTCGCTATCGAATTTGCTCGCCATTAGAGAAGTTACTAAATCACCAATTCAACATAAACTTAATGCCTGTAGAACTTGGTAACTTCGATGCTATAATCGGTATGGATTGGTTGGCGAGGTACCAAGCGGTCATTGTGTGTGCCGAGAAGATTGTTCGCATCCCCTGGAAAAACAAAACCTTAATCATACACGGTGATGGAAGTAACCAGGGAAATGTGACACGATTAAGCCTCATTTCGTGCACTAAAACGTAGAAGTACATGCAAAAAGGATTTTCTATCTTTTTGGCACATGTCACTGCAAAGGAGATTGAAGACAAGTCGGAGAAGAAGCGACTTGAGAACGTACCAATAGTTCAAGATTTTCCTGAAGTATTTCCTGAGGACTTGCCGGGTCTTCCTCCGACTCGACAAGTGGAGTTTCAAATTGATCTGGTACCTGGTGCTGCACCTGTAGCACGGGCACCCTATCGATTGGCGCCTTCCGAGATGAAAGAGTTATCTGAGCAACTGAAAGAGCTGTCCGATAAAGGCTTTATAAGACCCAGTTCCTCACCCTGGGGATCTCCGGTCTTGTTTGTCGAGAAGAAGGATGGATCATTCTGGATGTGCATTGACTATCGGGAATTAAACAAACTGACAATGAAGAACCGTTATCCACTCCCAGATTGATGATTATATGTTCACTTCAAGGGTCGAGTGTCTACTCGAAGATCGACCTAAGGTCGGGTTATCACCAACTGAGGGTTCGAAAAGAAGACATTCCAAAGATGCACTTCAGAATCTCGTTATGGCCATTACGAATTTAAAGTTATGACGTTTGGTTTGAAAAACGCACCTGCCGTCATTCATGGACCTTATTGGAATCTGGGTATGCAAAACCATATCTAGTTAAATTAGTGATTGTCTTCAATGACGTTATTCTGATATATTCGAAGACTAAGAAAGAAAACTCAAAGAACACCTTAAGCAAATCCTAGAACTGCTTAAGAAGGAGGAGTTGTATTTTTTATACCCCCCCCCCCCCCCCCCCCCCCCCCCCATATGCCAAGTTTTCCAAATGTGAATTTTGGATTCCCAAAGTACAGTTCCTCGGTCACGTGATCGATAGTGAAGGAATTCATGTGGACCCAGCCAAGATTGTAAAATCATTAAGGATTGGACATCTCCTAAGTCACCAACGGAGATTCGTCAATTTTTAGGTCTTGCTGGGTATTACCGAAGATTCATTGAAGGGTTTTCAAAGATCGCCAAACCAATGACTAAGCTTACTCAAAAGAAGGTCAAGTTTGAGTGGGGCGATAAACAAGAAGCAGCTTTTCAACTGTTGAAGCAAAAGTTATGCAGTGCACCAATCCTTGCATTACCTGAAGGAAGCAAAGATTTCATCGCATACTGCGACGCTTCAAAAAAGGGTTTTGGGCGCTGTATTGATGCAAACCCCCCCCCCCCCCCCCCCCCCCCCCCCCCCCCCCCCCCCCCCCCCCCCCCCCCCCCCCCCCCCCCCCCCCCCCCCCCCCCCCCCCCCCCCCCCCCCCCCCCCCCCCCCCCCCCCCCCCCCCCCCCCCCACCCCACCCCCCCCCCCCCCCCCCCCCCCCCCCATCCGAAAAGTGATTTTTTATGCATTACGCCAGTTAAAAATTCATGAGAAGTAACTATACGGGCTAATGATTTAGAATTGTGCAGTGGTGTTCGCTCTCAAGATCTTGGAGACATTATTTTATGGGAAAACTAAGTGTACCCGGTGTTCACCGAGACAAGAGTTTGAACACTTTTTTAGATTAAAAAGAGTTGACTGAGGCTACGCGATGGTGAGAATTGTAAGTTATTACGGATGGCGATATTCGTTATCACCGGGAAAGCAAACTGTCGTTTGCTGATGATTTGTGCAGGAAGGTACGAGAACCACCGTTATAAGTTCGAGCCTTAGTCATGAATATTTGCTTTGGACTTCCCAAACAGATTTAAATGCTCAGACTGAAGCGCGAAAACCAGAGAACAGTAAGAGTGAAGATGTTGGGGGAATGTTGAGTGTAAATGCTAAATTTCCAGAAGCATTTAGGGGAAACAAAAGTTGGAACCCACGTAGATGGAACCCTATGCCTCAATGGCTAAAGTGGTACCTTGTTATGGAGATTTTCGAACTGTATTCATGCAATGAGTCCCTCAAATCAAAGTATCGTATTCATCCGGGTTCCGCGCAAATTGTACAAGACTTAAGAAGCTATATTGGTGGCCTAACATGAAAGCCGACATTGCGACATACGTTAGCAAGTGTTTGACATGTGCTATGGTCAAGGCCGAACATCAAGGCCATCAGGATTGTTGGTACATACTCAAAGATTACCTGTTTGGATGTGGTGAACAACTTCACTATGGATTTTGTTACTAAGCTTCCTATAGACGTCGAAATGATCGACACCAAGTTGGGGGGATCGTTGAACGTCTCACTAAGTCTGCGCTCTCACACGATGGATGAGAGACGATCCGTTAGATAAAACTTGCATAGTTGGTACTAAAGGAGGTTGGTCCACGGAGACTTGGAATACCAGTCTCTATCATCGTGTGATCGTGGACCGAGTTTAGCATCTAATTTCTGGAGGGTCACTTCAGAATGCTTTGGGTATAATTTAGATTTTGAGTACTGCGTACCATCCACAAATAGAGGGCAAGCGAGAGGACCAATTCAAACCCTCACGAGGATTTGCTGGTGCTGTGCAATCGACTTTATTAAAGGGTTGGGTTAAACCATTTACCATTAGGTCGAGTTTTCTCATATTACAATAGCTACACGCCAGCATACAAGCGCACCATTCGAAGTAATTTATGGTCGAAAGTGTCGTTCACTGTTGTTTGGACTGAAGTGGGGCAAGCTCAAATACTCGGTCCAGAATCTGATTTAAGAGAACACTGAGATAAATCATCCAGATCAAGCAAAGGATGCAAGCCGCTCATGATCGTACAGAAAGAGTTACGCCGATCTGAAGCGTAAGCCAAGGAATTCCAAGTCGGGGATAAAGTCATGCTTTAAAGTATCCACCTGGAAAGGGGGTTGGTACGTTTTGGCAATCGGGGGAGTTGAACCTAGGTATGTTGAACATTTTAAGGTAATAGAAAGAGTTGGAGAAGTTGCCTACAAGCTGTAAATTACCATAGAAGAGTGAGCATGAGTCATAATACGTTTCATGTATTATCTGAAAAAGTGTATGCCGACGAACCGTTAGCCATTCACGTTGGATGGACTTAATTTGGACGACAAACTCCATTTGTTGAGGATTCGGTAGAAATAGTGGGCCGGTGAAGAGTTAAACGGTTGAAGCGAGTTGAATTCCATTAGTCAAAGTTCGAGGCATACTCAGAGAGGTCCTGTGTTCACGTGGGGATCGTGAAGATCAATTAGAAGAATATCCACACCTCTTCACCAAGACCACAACCGTCGTCAAGTGCTGTATCGTGAGCCTTGAGGACAATGGCTCGTTTATCGGGGAAGTCTAGAACACCCCGTTGTATTTCAGTCATTGAGACGTCGATAAATCCGCCAATGTACCCTTTTGAATTTACGCATTTGCTTTAAATCATAAATGTTAAGCTAAATCGCGTAAGCTAAAAATTTGCGTTCAATGTAAACGGGCATCAAACAATTAAATGTTTACATCAAGGCAAGGGTTATATAATTATTTTGAGGATAATTAGTAACTGTGTTCTTTTTATTTTTCATCGGATAACGTATAAGTTGTATACGTTTCGCGATAATTGCGTTTAGGCGCTCCCGGATCCACAAAACTTTTCTACGCTTCAACTCAATTACCCACTTTTATACCCAATATTAAAAGTTACAAAATACGATCATCTATAACCTATCTTTCGAAATTCTTTCCATTTGTTACAAGTAATATCTTATAACATCCTTCCAAATGTGGTCAAAAAGAACACCATACTTCCATTTAATCCACACCATACCTAGTCATTCTTGTCTCTTTGACTTAGACCATGACCAAGGCCATCCCTACACCATACCATGTCCCTTGGATATTGGGTTTTTTCAATGGTCTTTGGTCTTGTGTTCTTAGTTGACTAGTTCATTATTATATATATCATGCAATTATCTTTTAAACCCTTTACACTTAACAATTCATTTTCTTCCTCTTTTTCTCTCCTAAGGGTCACGGCTCACTAAGCCATCTCAAACAATCCATACAAAATTTTTATAACCTATTTACATACACTCTCATATCATATCTAAGATACCTCAAAGTATTTTGAAGCCTTGATTAATTATTTACAAGTATTGAAGCAAGAAATCAAGATTAGGGTTTTCTTAAGTGCAAGCTTGGGTTTTAAGGCTAAACACGGGTTTAGCATTTGTTTCTCATCATCATCATACATCATAAGGTCTACTTTAAACCTTTATGTTTTTAGTTTATGAGTTTTTATGTATTTGATATGCTATATAGTGAAATCACCATTGGATACTTTTGATCATGAAAAAATATATTTTTTCTTGTGATTATGATTTTGATACTACTTTCTCCACATATTATGTAATGGTAATATCATGAAAATATAAGGATATATAAGTCGTGTGACAATCTCGGTTTAAGCATAAAAAGTTCATATAAAAACTTGTAATTAAAAGTTAATTTAGAAAGTTTATGATTTCATGTAAAGTTAACAACTTGTGATCTTGATGATCTTGGACAAATATGAACTTATGGACATTATTATATGTATAACATATGATATATATAATTTAAAAAGACTTTGTGGTAATTTATGAGGTTGAAACGTATATAAAACTTATTATATAAATAAATTATATAAAAGATCATTTTGGGACAGAAGGGTTTCGAATTCCAAACAGGGGTTTTGTTTTATAAGATATAATACAAAGCACGACGTTCCGAAAGGTAAGAAATTGTTAAACGGATTATAACGAAAAAAAGTTACGTTAAAAACGAGTTATACTGGTTATTAATCGGAGTTTAATAAATATGACCTTTTATATAAAAACTTATATCAAAACAGACTAGTTTGATTTTTTTAACAATTATACATATTTTTAGGATTCCAAAATGATAAGAATCGTAAATTTTCAATTAATAACGAATGAGTTATGAATTTCGCGAGTTTACGACAATTAATACTTTTATAAAACTATTTTTATAAAAGTTACTATTCATGACAGAAAGTTATATTTTTGTAAACCTCATAAAATTATAGAACTTTCAAAAACGAGAACGTCCTCGAAAGAATCATTAAAAACGGAGCTATAACGAATAAAATACGACATTTACGGGTTTTACGACGACGAATACGATTTTTAATAAAAGTCAATGTCTGTATGTGAACAAGTAAAAGTATGTACACCAGAGGGTCATATATCGAAATGTATATTATGTAACTCGTCCTAATACGAAAAGATGGGCATAAGAAACGCGAAAATCGGGCTTAAAACGTAAAAGTTATGCTAGTTTTACTAAAACGGTAATTATAAACGTTTTAACTTATTAAACACAATTTTACCAAAACCATTAGTTGGTGATTGAGCTATATAGAATATTATGTGGTTATCAAAGTACTATATTACTAGGGAGTTTTATAATGAGGCCTCTTCGGATGGCGTTTCGACGAGTTGTTGGATTTACGATTTAAAGTGTCCTAACTCCTCGAACGTCATGTCATGACCTCTTAAATTATGATAGCCCGAACGATAGTACGATGTAACAACTATAAGATTATATTCAAGTACTCGGTACTTATTCGACCTATGATAATTTAGGTTGCATTCGATCTTTTACGTGACGCTTTATCTGCGATATTTGGATTTCTGAAACTCAAGGTGAGTTCATTAGCCCACATTTTACGATTTCAATGATTTATAATTATGGGGTGGAAACATGCTTTGTTTTATAAATTGGACGCAAGTATTGATTACATGTTGCCTAAGTAGCGATAACCCAAGTTGAGCCCCTTTATCATGAACTGTCAATTGCATAGTTGTAGTTGGGAATTACATTATGTGAGCGCGAATGTTATTTAATAGATCTATTCGGGAAACGACCTCCCCGTTCGGGTGACTTGCTATCACCGAGAACGAACGTTATAGCATGTCGTTAGGGCTGGTTTTCGGGTTGAACATCTTTCGGCAGAAATTGCAATATATAGTTTATTTGCAAAGGAAGATCGTCGAGCTTCTGTGTCATGAAGCTTAGTGTAAAATGTATCTACGTTTTGTGAGATCTGAATTGTGTTGCTTATCACTAAAAAAGTATTGCGGTTCCTGAAATATTTGATTTATCAAACTTTGAATTCCACCAATTAATTTTGTTGCTTCTTTAAGCAATGTTTTCCAGGAGATCAATAGGGCATGGGATGCCAGGGAGGCATTGGGTCTACATTTTGGATTGCACGCTTAAAGATTTAGGTGCATCATATTTGGGAAAATGTATTGTCACTTTTGTAATATTCAACTATGTACAGTAAAGCTATATGCTTTGGTATTAAGTATTACAATTTAACTCCAATGTTATCAGTTTTAATAACGACTTTTTGTGTCGTTCTTATATATCTTGTGCTATTGATTTGAAGTAACACCGCCCAGGACCCTTATTTCGCTCGCGACTAATTTGGGGGTGTTACACATAAGGAAATGGTTTACGGGCAACAAAGCTACTAACTAACGGAGGTACTAATTAGAAAACAACTAAATTGATAAAGTTACACTTTCTACCCTGAGAATCTATCCCGATTGCAAACTAAGTCCAATAAGGCCTAAAAATGAAAAGTGCTTATCATCAAAAACTTAAAAGAGCAAAGTTGTAAAGGAAGCTAGTGGGAACAAAATTAATAAAGGCTACTAGGGCTGAAAATCTCAAATAAGCTCAATAAGAGCTTATTTCTAAACTGATTACAGAAAGTGAGGTTTAGAGCTTAATTTCACTTAAACAGCCATAAAATGCTCAAATTAAGCTTAATTCTAAAAAGGAAAAGTGTTCTAGAAAGCTTATGATGTGCTTAATCTAAAATTGCAAAGAAAACTAAGCTAGAAGAGTTCTTAAACTACTGAAATTAAGCATGAAACAGGCAAACTCAGGAAATAAGCAAGGAAACACAAACTTCAAATAAGCTAGAAAACTTAATAAGCTAAACTAGACTCTGAAACTTAAAGAACTTATTAATATACTTATTATCCATCTAAATAAGCTATAAAATCTAGACTAAAAAGCTGAATTATCAAATTTAAATCCTAAAGATTCTAAGTAATGTTTTTGGATTTTTCAGGTTTTTTAAGACTTTTGACAGCAAAATAGGCTAAGATAATAAGCTAGAAAACAAAATTTAAGACTTAAGCTATATTAGTCTATTTGAAAAACTTTAATCCTACTGAATTTTTATAAGCTAAATAAGAAAATTATGTTTAAATTAAGCTAAGAACACAGCAGTACTAACTGAGGTTAGTACTGCTAGTGTAAATATTCAGCAGTACTTTCAAGAGAAAGTACTGCTAGTGTAACTTGACTTTTGAAAACAAAAATAAGCAATGAAATAAGCTAGAAAATGACAACTAAAACTAAATTCTTAATAAGCTAAAGCTAAACTTAATCCTACTGAAATTAAAGCTAACAGTTTAACTTATGGTTTAGTACTTGGTCAGTGTAAAGGTAAGCTAGTACTAACTGAGGTTAGTACTGCTAGTGCAAAATCAAGAGTGCACTGTCCTAAACACCCCTTTATCATTATGACAGATTTGAGAAAAGCTTTTTAAAAGAAATTTTATGAACAATAACTAAATACCAGATAAAAATTATCTTAAAACAAACTTAACAATCATGATTAAACAACTGAATAAGCAAAATTCTAAGATCTTAACTAATTAAACTAATGTTTTTGGATTTTATGAGTATTTATGACAGAAATGTAAATCTAAAGATCTATAACTATTTAAGCAAAAACAAATAAGGACAAACAACTAAATAGCAATATAAGAGATACTTAAACACTAATAATCAAAGAGAATAAGCATATAAGCAATAACTAAGCAATTAAACTGAAATTAGAAAAGAATGACAAGAGAAACTTACTTGATCCTTTAGCTAAACAAAAGGAACCAATAAAGGCAGCTACAAGCTCCCTAGCTTATTAATAAGCTAGGGTATAAGTCCTTGGGATCTCTTCAAGGGTAAGATCCCCTTTCCAAAAGCTTAAAATCCAAATAAGATCACATGTAAGATTTAAACTATTAAAGGTTTAGATATAGATTAATACTGAATTAAACAGCTTTTATTCCAGCTTATTAGACTGAAGAGTTTTAATGAGCTTATTAGCTATATGAGACAACTTAGCTTATTAAGAGAGCTTATGACTTAAAAGAGAGCTTAGAAAACGGAGTTTAAAACATTAAAAACTGAATTTCATTAATTAAAAAAGCTGATTACATTACTTGAAAAAGGAAAATTACATTTATGGAAATAGAATTAAGCTAACAATTAATAAAAACTAAAAAGCGACTAAAAAACTAGATAAAAAGATAAAACGACTCTCCCTCTTTTATTGTGTGTGAGAATGAGGCCTATTTATAGTGCCAAGCTGAAGCTTCTAGGACCTCTTGCCTTGCTCTCCAAACTTTTAATCCTGGCCAATCATTTCTTCAATCATTTGATCATCAATTGTAGCCGTTGGATTGATTTGTGGGACTCTGAGGTTTGCCGGCTGTGATTACTTTGATTGTCGTTTGTGTTTAGTTGTTGTGAGTGAGTTTAGCACAAAATCCCACATAATTTGACTTTAACATGGGCTAAACGGTGGCATTGAGCCTTGAGCTACGGAATATGGTATTCCCTTGACTTAGGACTTATTTGTCCATTGCATTGTGCTTGAGCTTCCTTGAATTGACCAACGCACCCTTTAATTTACAAAAGCCCTTTGTTTTTGACTGGATGGTGAAATGGGGGAGACGGGTGAATAGTAAAAGGGTTTCCCGCCTATTTTTCGACAGTTAAAACTGTTGAAGTTTGGAAGGTTTACACATTTGGCCCTTGTCTTCCTTTTCGCCTTTTCTAGTTATAATTAACTTCCGGGAAATGCAAGATTGGTCCTTGTGGTTGTTATAAAAGGATTTTAGCTAAGGCTTGGGCTGAGGCTTGGCTTCTTTTGGCTTCGGCTTTGTACTCTTTTGATTCTCGTGTCCGTGTTTGCTTGTTTTTGGCTGTTTTCTTGTGATTTTTTGACTTATCCATACCTGCATATACAAAACACAAATACAAGCATAGTTTTGCCATTTTTGGTCTGTTTTGGGTTTAATTGGGTTATTTTAGGTACAAACGGATATGTGTATTTTACACTTATCAACGTGTTTCAACTATTCACTCTCAAGCTCTCGACTGCATTTTGATTAAACTGTGAGTTCAAGTGTGTTTCTTCGCTTAGACACTTATGTGATAACCTCTTCGAGTAACTGGTTAGTGTTTGGTTTTGTGTATTAAGTACTGGGTTTACATTTCCTTATGTGTTAAATGCATTGCTAATGCCTGAATTGATTCCTCGCCTCCTCCGTTAGTGTTCATGTTGCGTTTTGACTGTAGGTTCATGTTGCGATTTGATAATTAATGCTTGATTGCGTTTTGAGTTTACGTTTATATTGCGTTTTGATATTTGTTCTTGATTGCGTTTTGAGCCCATATTCATGCTGCGTTTTAGGTTAGAAATGTTTTGGTTGCGTTTTGGGGATTAGATCATGACTGCGTTTTGATGATATAATATGTGGTTGCATTTTGATTATATGATACAAAACTGGTTCAAAACGTAACTCGTTGCGTTTTGATTTGAAGAAATTTTTAATATTAAAATATTGAACCCCTTATTTCGAAATTTTCTAAAATGATTGCGTTTTGACTTGTTTTGAATATTATAATCATTGCGTGCTGATGGTTGCGTTTTGATGATGGCTGCGTTTTGAGTGTTGCGTTTTGACTTAGTTGCGTTTTGATTTTTGACTTAGTTGCGTTTTGATTTTTAACTTAGTTGCGTTTTTGTTATGCCGTTTTGATTATAATTGCGTTTTGACTCATTGCGTTTTGTTTGTGACTGCGTTTTGACCCATTGCGTTTTGAGTATGTATCACTCAAATATCATTGCGTTTGATATTGAAGTTGTGAAGAATTGTTGTTTAATTAGAGTGTCTATATCCATTGCCTGTATCATACATGGTTTGTTTATTGCCATTGAAACTTGTGGTTAAATTCGGTGTATTTGTCCTCTCTTGTTGAGGTAACATACGTTAACTAAAGAGTTGACCAATCTCTCTGATGAACACTATAAATGATCTAAGAGTACTTTATCTTGGATCTTGTGCATAAGTGCTTAAAACTTCAGAGCATCTGCGGGGGCGGGATTATTTAAACAAATCCTTTCTGCATGGTCGCTTTTCTATGATTGAAACTGTGCAGATACAATGGCTGATGCTGAACATGCACCCACAATGGCACCACCCGTCTGTACAGATGAACAGATTTACCTCGATCGCTGGGTGCCAATTGGGTAATGGCAACTGCTATCTGAATGATAGAAAAATCTAACCCTGCCTAATTTTCATGATTGCTTTGGTAAATCTCAAGCAAACCAAATTTCTTTAGAGCTTTTTCTACTGCGTCTATCAACAATAACGGCTATATATTATTCAACAATTCTGGGATACTATCTGTTTTGACAGTAAAGCTGGGAGTTATAAGTGTCAACTGGACGATCAATGGTTTGATCTCACTCAAGACACACTCATAGACGCTCTTCGGATCACGCCAGTCGATAAAAACCGGGTTTTTTCTCCTCCTCCGACTCCTAATACGCTGATCAAGTTTGTCAATGAGTTGGGTTACCCAAGAGAAGTCATAAACTTGTCAAATGTCACCACTAACGACATGTTCCAACCATGGAGGGCACTCGCAACAATCATCAATCTGTGCCTTACGGGAAAGACATCAGGATTTGAAAGACCAAGAGCCCCAGTGTTACATATCCTCTGGGGTGTTGTTAATCGAGCTCACATTGATTATGGTGAAAGGATGTGGGAAGAATTTACTCAGTCTATCTACAATTTCACAAAAGACAAAAGAAATCTGGCACAACAAGCCTTAAAGGGAAAGACAGAAAGCGGGGACTATCATTCTGATCCTAAGTATCCGGTTCACTAAGTTGATAATTTATTTACTTGCAACGGCTACACAACTTCCACCCAAGACCTGAGTCCCCACTTCATCTGCCTACTGAGGAGCCTGTACTAGGTAATCTCAAGTTCAGCGCTAAGGGGACCAAACGGGAAGTCTTCGGGATGACTATACCGAATGAACTCATCAATGATGTCATTCGAGGAGCTGATTATTATGAAGCTTATCTGAATAAAGTTGCAAGGCATCAACGATACCTCGCGGGTGAAGAAGTGAGTGATCTTGATTCTCCAGACTAAGCCAGCAAAGCCAACTAAACAAACCAAACCAAATCATACCTAAGCATCAAAGCATACTGAACCTAAAGCTGCAATCCAAGAAGCCTAAACCAGCCTCGGGCCATACCTCAGGGAAGAACGCAAGCCGGTGTCAGAGTCGTCGGATGCCCCACCACTTGCCAAACGAGCTAAGGCGGGGAAAGTAGTAAAAAAGAGAACTGCTAAAAGTTCTAAGCAGTTGGTGGATGAGTTTATTGATGAAGGGGTTCCTACTGCTAAACCCAGCCTTGAAGACACAGAGGAGGCGATACTACAAAAGGTTCTAGAAGAGAGCCTAACAGATGCTTACCCTACTCAAAGGGGTCCTCTTCCCCCTGTGGTATTCAGGGAACATAATACTGGGAAACTTCAACCACTACCAGAGGTGCCGGAAAAGGGGAAAGAGAAAGTAGGTGAAGAACAAGCTGCTCAAGTTCTTCTACACCTTCAGACTACTAAGAAAAAGAGCCCAACTGAAACAGTATATCTTTCAGAGACATACTCCCGTACCATCTGAACCAGCAGGCCATGAAGAGTCTTCCTCCCTTTATGCTGAACTTGGATTATATGGCAGTGACACAGAGTATGATGAAGAAATGCCTTCAATGGTCAGAAGTGGGACTCAAGACGAGGCAAAGCTGGACCAGGGAACCTGGTTACACTAGATGAAGGTCAGCTGGACCAAACCTGATGATGGTGGGCATGAATTCCCAACCTTTACCAACTCCTAGTGTTCTCGCTGGACCAAACCTTGAACACTCGGATGTTGAGATCATTAATCCCTCCAGTCAACCACAACCTGAGCATATAGATGAAGGGTTCACAGCCGAGGCATACCCTGATGTACAGGAGAATCTGAAGCTAACGGTTGATGAACAGGTGATACCAAAAGAACCTGTCAGCTCTATAGGGACGTTGTCTTCTCTACAACATCTCGCCAAAGACTTTAGCTTTGGTGATCAATTCTTGAATGACAAACGTCTGAGGCTGACAACGGGAAAGACAACGGCAGACACGAGGCTCCCCCCCACACCCCGAATTCAATGGTGTCTAGTCATCTGTTTAGCTCAAGACACTCACTCATCCATCTATGATGTCTCCGGTGATCGGTCTAGTGCCTAGAACCCGATTTCTAATGTTCATTGGCCATTGCCAACACCAAACCACAACTGCAGCCAACAACAACAACAACTCTTCCATAACACCATCAACACACAAACAAAGGTCCATCAGATCCTATCCTCATCAAGCGTATGGGTGAACTTGAAGAGTTCATCGCGAATCTAGTGGAAGAAAATCAATCTCTAAACACGTCTAGACAAGCAGGGGAGCAGGATCAATAAGTTGGAAACTATGGACTTACCCAAAATGATCAGAGAGCAGACGGTGGAGTTTATTGATTCATAGGAGATTGACCGAAAGATTAATGAATTAGTAAAGGAGGTGGTTATATCATCAGTAAAGCATGCAATGAGAGCTCCTCTTCGTGCTCGCTTCAAGGATCTCCCTACATCTGACATGAAGGAAATTCTGCTCCAACGCATGTTGGATGGAGACTATGACTAGGGACAATGCTTACCATCGTGTAGCATATGAGCCACTGAAGGACTTCATTACGTCGCTGATGAAAGTGAGGACTTTGATGTAGATATGGATCAGGAGGAACTAAGAAGAAAGTAAACAAGATTCTCAAATTACTCCGGCCCTGGGTCTCCATCTTCACCACCACCTCCTCTCCAACCACCGTCAGGCGCATCCAGGGGATTTGGCACAATACCAGAGCCTCCGAATTCTGCTCAAGCTCCTACCTCACCTCATCAGTCATCATCCACTCATTCGGGAGATCAGTCAACAAGCTACGCGGCTCCAAGTTCCTCAAAGATAGCTGCTTCAGTGATTACTTCTTGGAAACGATGCACTCGGATAAGCCCTTAATTCACAACGATTCCTGATGATCTTTATATGGATGATGAAACCACCTGCAGATGAACAACTTATTCTAGTGGTGATGAGGTAGAACGCCGATCTTATTACTACAAGTGCAACTTGAGCTGAGTTGGTGGGAAAACCTCTCACTGAAGTCAGACCGGTCACTCCAAGACCTGCTTGGACTATTCCATCATCTATCTGAACCATGCCAACAAACACGGGCTTCTGCTCTGAAGTCGTACATATGCACCTGCACAGAGAAAAATCTCAATTGCTCACATCGAGGATATGGCGATGTTTTTATGGATTGGTACTGCAAACGACAAGGAATCACTCACCTGGTCACTAACATGACATGGAAGGGCCACAGCATTCGAAATCGTTAAAAGGTGTTTCATCTCTGACGTGATTTCTCAATTCTAAATGGAAGAGTGCCATATGCTTACTCACCGATCAAGTGGATGATACAATCCTTTTTTTCAGGTACAAAAGTCAGAAGCCACTTCTATGGGTGGTGAACTGGCCATTATAACCATTCAACCGGACTACTTCTTCATCAAAAGATCTGGTGTATCTTACGATATGGTCGCAAGGTTGGCAGGAACCGGCCTTGTCAATATCAAAGAATGAAGGTGGGCATATTATCCTGATGGTCGGCTTGGAACAACTAGTGCATGATAGTTTGGATTAAAGAGGAATGCAAGTATGACATCGCAGTATGTTATGGTATCTCCTCACTAGTGGTTTCAATGAACAACAGATTCTTACATTTGATCGCTTCCTCATCTAAAGGAAGACCGCCGAGCAGTCTGGAATCTTAATATGCGTATCTTAAGTTGTTCATCCGAAATCGAAGTTTTGTTCAATGTAAGGGTACTACTACATGAAAGAAAGATAGACCTACGACGAGTGATCTCAAAGAATACGTCATAGCAGAATGGGATTCAAACACATGTACCCAAGTGACTTTGAGGAATCTTAATTGTTAAATCTCAAGGTCACTTAAACCACCTATCACCCGCCCTAGACAAAAAGATTCTACTACCGTGTCAATCTATGGTACCATAAACTTGGTATCAGACAACGTGTAGAAGACTTACAACTAAGAATTGAGGAGTTACCAGAGCAGCTAAAACCCTTACCATAACCTACGATGGAGGCCACTGGATTGAGTTCAAGCATGATTTCACCGTCACTAGACCTCTCCAAGGGCAGTATTGTTTTTTGAGATAGATACGGGTTCAGATGATCATGTGGTTTAATGAATTTACACAAGTTAAGGGATGGCACTCTGCATCAGATGATGAAGCGTTAGGACTATGAGTCAAGGTATTCCGGATCAAACAGGGACTAATCCAGGGATGAACAGCAAGATTTTAGACAAAAGAAGGACGTTGGTCAGAGCAGGAGTTCATGTTCGCACTATCCAGAAACGGCTAAAGATACGACGTATCTTCCGGAATCTGGAGAAGCTTTGTTGGTGGACGGATTCGAGAAGGCGACTACCGGTTACTGCAGAGAACCGAATGAGGGGTAGTCTATTTTATACGTTGTTGTAATATGTACATTATTATGTAGTGACTAAAATTGTAACTTAGGCTTGTATATTAAGTAACTATATGTTTCACATTCGGATTATATAAACCTGACACACTTTCTCCCAAATTTTCCTAACTTAAATCAATTGGAGGGACCCTATATCTCAACGGATTTGAAATTTTTTTGTCGGGGGAGAATGTGATTTAATTATGGAAAATCTGATATAATAGGTGATCTTTTAAAACTCAATGTGTTGGCTCCTCCATATTGTGCTACACTTTTTCGAATATCGTTGCACCAATTTATTAAGGGGGAGAAAATTGGTATATGATGGAGGATGAGACAGTACCACAAACGGGACGACCCTGTATTTACTTTATCTAAACTAAATTCATGGAGTTATAAGGATGGTTATGGTTAGGTACATGTTCCCTTGATTCACCAGATGCCGGTGGGATTACCCAGGATAATCCCTGTTAGTGTAGAGTCCTTAGGTATGATTACAAAAGGAGTAATGTGAGAATAAGGGAATAGTGCGGATTGAGATAGAGCTAGTACTGGAATAAACCCAACAAGGTTCTAGTAATGAAGTCTCGGTAAGCACTGAAGGGGTTGAAGAATGAAAAAGAAATGTTAAGATAAAGGGTGAAAAGAAATCAGCCCTCCTGTATACTTTAGGAGAAACAGGGTCAATTTTATGATGTCAGAATCACATGGTTGATTGCTGACATTGAAGATAAGTATCATGGACCCAGTGATACGCTGCTCAACCCTCCTTAGCCACTCAAGATCCCTCAAAGGATTCTTGTTTCATTTCTCACGGAGATCAATACATTTCTGTCATCTCTCTCACTCCGAGTTAGATGATATTAAAAAGGTGGCAGTCTGCTCCAGCCTGACCACTAAAATACTAAAAATGCCTATTGAGTCTAGTGCCATGAGATCATCTAAAATCTCGTTAGGAACACTTATCTCATTCATGCTTGTTTCTCTTTACAACTGTGACAACAAGTAAAGATTTTAAGAGTCCTTCGCATTATCCTCGTGGTTTTGCCAGAACATTTGAGTGATACGAAAGTACTCACAATGAAGATGGAAATCCTTCTAGAGCCACATCAACTAGCTTTGGTAGGTGACATGTGAGATCCACTATGGATTAAACTTGTGACAAATGGAAAGCAACGATGGTGCGATTCCTTGTGAATCAAACTTGTTCCAGGTTGTGAATTGACGAACCATTTTAGAAAACCTCTCGATGTGCTCAACAACTGATTTTCTAGCACATCGATTGTGAACTTATTTTAAAACAAATGAGTTTCTAATGAAATTTTTTGGGGAATTTTTTAATTTTATTGGGCTATCAAAAAACTCTCGATGTGTCACAAAATACTTTCTCAAACGACACGTCGATTGATTTTCAAATCAAGTTTTCTCTTTAATCGGTAAGATAGTAACTAACCGATTCACTCTTATCGTGTTGTCTGCTTTGAGACGTTCCGATACAGAGAACAGGCAAGTATGGAGATTTTGATGGTTACACATCAGATTGATCTGATTACTTATACTGGAAATCCTGGTCAAAGGAGTTTCTTCTTAAGATGAATCTACCTGATCACAGGTCGGTCCTCACGGATCCAGAGGTTAATCCAACCAGACTCGGGCGAATGACAAAGCCATATTCGCCCACAAGCTTTATTGCTAACTGTTTTATTACAGGATCAAGCAAAGATGGAGATGGAGACACCTCATTCCAGTGGAGTCAATTCACCACCCAATGCTCACACTTAATGTTTCCAAGTAAAGACATCATGACAACTGAATGACCTACAACACAGCTTCGCAATCTCTGTAAGAATTGGTATCATTGATCAAGAAAGTCATGAGCATCGGGTCAGAAGGTCACACATCAATGAACGCCCGGATGCTAGTCCAACTTCACGTATTTCCCAAACAACACTTGTATACCAAACACCCCTATGTGTTTCTAATTGTTCTCATGCCTTGACAACTGGTAAACCAAACCCTTGGACCTACTGAGAACCTTATGGGATTAAATCACACTTGAAAAACCCTTAAACGATTACCGAAATTGAGCAGAACCGAAAATCAAAGAACTCTAATTAAGGTTTTGGTTATTCGGCTGATTTAATGGAGTGTGTTAGGATTATGAAAAAGACTCGTTCACCCCCGTGTATCGTTTAGTATAGCATAGCTCGTAGTTAGAAAGTAAGCGTATGGTTTTCGTTATTGGGCCGGGTCTTTTACCCAAGTGTAAGCCCATACCCAAGCCTATAATGCTCACAATCACTTGTATATAAACCCCCTCCCACCCATGGGAAGGGGTTGGTTGTTCACATTAAGCTTATACATTATCTTGCACTTTCTCTTACTAGAAAGACCACTTTCTCTCTCTAAGATAAAGTAGCCAACCCATCATCTCTTGCTTGTGTTATGATATCATGTATACTACAGAGTAGGAGGAGAGGGATCTGATTTTGGAGTGTTTGAGGCTTGTTCTTCCCTTTTATAAATGAGCTAAGGAGTAGAGTATTTATAGCCTCTAAACCCCCCTCTCATGATAAGAAAAAAACCTCCATCTTTAAGCCTCATTATGACTCATAACTCCTCATCATCAAGTCTCATTATCACTTATAACTCCTCATCATTAAGTCTCATTATCACACTTAATTCCTCATCATTAAGCGGTTACAATCCATAGAACATCAATAGGTCCTAGTCAGGTTTTTTTTCTTTTTGGTTTACATTAGAAACGTTCGTGAAGTTAAAACGCACTCTAAGTGTTTAACGTGTGTGCCCCCAATAGGCTCACACATTTCTAGTCGTATAGGTGCGTATCCAACTACCATAATCCAACAGCTCCCACTTGGGAGTTGGAGTAGCAGACTGCCCATATACTAACGACGGAAACGTCTAGCAACACTCACATTCGTTTTTAAAACTAGAAATGTCTGAGATCAAGTTTCAAAAACATTCTCAGTAGCATGGTTATGTATCTCTTGCTATAATCATCCCTTTGTTCAGATACCGTTAAACCATGGATATGGATCCTAACTCATTCCATATAGTTTAACCATTTAGATTCTCGTTATAGAACTTAATTCAGATATACCAAATGTAACCAAGAATCATCTTGCATTACCCTTTGGGTTCGGCCGAACAATTATTTGATTAATTCTAGAGAGGCGCCAATGGTATCATACTGCACATCAAGTAGAGGAACAAATTCTTTGTTGAATACAAGTGTTGTGAATGCTGCTTCACATCACTTCCAATAATAGCCTTTATAACTACCATTTTCAGGTTAGCGTTTGACTTAGAATTAAAAAGTGATATCCACACATACCAGAACTTGTTTGTATTCTCAAGTCTAAGGATGACTTAACTAACCATTTTTCGATATTTTACTCATGACTAAGGATCCAAAAGTAAATATTTGAAGGCTGGTGTGTCCAATATGCATCCCTTGTGAATAACATATGAGTTTGGCGGGAACCATCTATATATTCAAAGAATATAACCAACACTCACATTTGCCTTATGTAACAATATTACCATACTGTTAACTGACAATGGACATATTTAGAATGATAAATCATTCATGGATTAAATATGCAAATATATGATAACAATTATTATATGAATGAATAACAAATACCAAGTATCTTTATTCATCAGAAAGTAAAAATTGTCTTACATCCCAATTATCCAAATACTAAAACAGATATGCATGAAACTAATTAGCAAGTTGAAGTCCAATGTATCCAACATTCTCAACTTTTTCTTTACAAGACAGCTAAATAGTTATCTGAGTAAACTTTCCGAATACTTGTTTCAAATTCATAAATTTGTGAAGAATTTGAACGCTATGATGAGTGTCGTATGTATATTTGCATACTATTGCAAGAATCATAGTATGGAAATGTGACAATACCTTTAACGAGGTATTTGTAGTCAACAACATACTTATCTCAGACAGTCATCTTTACAGTTTCTTAAAATGTAAAGTATTCTCATTCTTTAATGTGTATTGCAACTATACCCTAATATGAGCATATCTAGTTAGTAGATTTATCATAAAAGATGGAATTCTACTTTAACTAGGATTGATTATTCTCTAGCATCGTGTGCACATAAACAACACCATGCCTTATACAATTCGTAAACATTTGTTTTAACAATCATCTAAATCACTCTCAATCAGATATTGTTGTTATCAGTCATCTAAACACTCTCAATTAGACACTATTGTTGTTGGCCCATCTTGCTCTTGTGCAAAAGTAACAACCAGACTCATACACAATATAAGATATACGTGATGAATCCTTCGTTAAAACACAAGGTATCCACTCATGTATTAAATTATCTCAAGCGAAATATATCATTTAAGACTTGCTTTAATGATGTATTGCATTGTGTTGGACTTAATTTTTGCATATGTTTATTTCATTAAACATTTATTCCAAGATTGTTTGTTTTATTTCCTAAATTCCCAAGTGAAGTTTCATTCCAACCTCAAGGATTGACATCTATCTTAGATGGAATGATACCTTCAATTTGTTACAAAACAAATGAATTTTAAGGAAAAAACATAGTGCTCCCACTTGATGTTAGATGTACTTAGGAGTTATCTTAATTTAATCAGAAATTATATTGTAATTAAACTTAAGATCTCAGCTTCTAGATGCATGATTCAATCCACACTTGGATTATTTTATCTTGTATACTTTATAAAGATTATTTTAAACTCATAACCTTTTTACACACCGTCCTCGTAAAAGAAAATCATAAATAAACGAATAATAAAAACTTAATTGTCATAAAACAAATATAGACTCATAACCCTTTTGATTACACATCGTCCTCGCAAGGTAATCATTAAGGAAAGAGTTATGATCCTTAATTCGCCATATGACAGATTCAAGGAAACCTGTATGACAATTAGTTATCTTTATATAATTAATGCGTGTAGAAAAGAAAGATTTAATCACAGTCAATTGCTTGAGTAAGATTAAAAACTCTTGTCATCCGTCCATGCATTAATGTGAATACCAAATATTGTTCCTTTATGAGTCTCTCTTCAAAAGAAACTCATTATAACCTTTCAGTTTTAACTGTTTGGTAAAAGATCAATCAAGCTTAAAACATTGATTGTCTTTAAAGGACTGCATCTTATCATTCATAGTTCTAAGATATTTATCAGATCCAAGATGTGATAATTCATCTTATTAGTTAGCAGGTTTGCTATGGCCCTCTAACTTATATTCCTCAGCATTGATATTAAAATATCACTCAATTGATGAGGCATCCTTGCGGGTTTATGAATGAAAGTTACATTATACTTTAGTTCGACATTTTCATGTTAAACCTTAGTATAACATCAACAAGTGAATTCAGAAGGTTATGTATTTTATTTTTAAATATCTTCAAGATCTATAGATGCTCCCATTTACTTTTGTAAGTAGAGATAATATCAAAATACTAAGTATATTAAGCACATAAATTGAACTTAAAGGACAACAAAATACATTTTACAGTTCTCATCTCTAGCTTGTTAATAATATGCTTCATAAGATATTAACAAATTTCAGAACTTTAATCAAGACATAATGGGATTCATCCCTAATCTATAAATATATAATGTCTTGAATACCTTTCTGAGTTTGAACTATATTGAGTGTATCCATGACACCCACAAATTTCTATCCTTGATTGATTTTGGAGGTAGAGCAATAAAAGTTATCAGAAATCAAACTATATGAATATAGTTTGTTTCAACACATTAGACATACCATAATAGTGTGATATCCTATGAGTATTGGAATTGTGAGACTCTATCAGAATTCCTTAGATAACTTAATTCTCTTTGGATTAGATACTTGACAATTGGGTCAAGCCAAATTTGAATACACAATATTTAACAACCAAGTGCATGCTATAATGTATATTTCTTGAATAAGTACATTAACTCCATGTTCATGTGTTCACAAGAAGACAGAACAGTTCAAGAATTCTTTGATCATTGTTTTACAAGAAAACAAAACATGTCAAGTATACATAAATGTTGTTAATCAATCAAGTACCTAATGTTTATGTGTTAAACTAAAAGACATAAACAATGTTTACTAACATACTTATGTAAAAGTCATTGATTAATTCAAGGACTTTATAATTATGTCTAACAAGTAAACACCTAATTATGCTAACTAATTAATCATAACGCAAACTCTTGAGTTCAATGTTATTTCAATAAGTTTCATACTTCATAATCATGATTAATAAAAAAAACCATAATTATTTTGACTAAATCATATAGTCAATAAGTTGAAGTATCTTTATATTATATCTTGACTTTTAAATGTAATAGGGAACAAACATCTTGTGTGTTTACGTCCTAGTAAGATATATTAGTTTCTTACCTTGGCGGTCAGAGAACCAATTAATCATGATTGTTAAATGTTGTTCCTTGCCACAACTTAGGATTTCTCCCACTTTGTGTACGGGACAACATTACCTAAAGTAGACAAACCATACGTCAATCGTTTGTTTGTTTAAACAATATGATATTGTCAAAGATATTACAAGTAGATTTCAAACCATAATGTTGAATCAGGAGTTGTGGATTATTATTCAATAGATAACGTTTCGGAAAGCAACATCAGAAAGGCAACATATTATCTTATAAAATAAAATGCAATTTCCCTTAAAACCATGGTCGTTCATATTCGAAAGTAAATGAAATTATTTCAACAACTTAGAAATAATATGGGTAACTAACAAGGAATTGAATCTTGTAGCTCCCACTGAAATTGACAACCTCACATGAATGTTATTTCAGTTATAAAACGCAAAGTCCCACTAGATTTGTAATAAAAAGCAAGGCTCCCATTGGATTTGTCAACATTGTAAGTGTTACATCACCAGTAGAAAGAAAATAGTGATTTATTTAATTTCTTACTCTCTTAGAATGCCTACAAGTAGAATGTATTTAGGTATTAGACAGAGTATATGAATTTCTACTTATGTAGATGAGGGACTAGCCATTCATGCTCTCATTTAACTTGAATTTTAGCATGCAATTCCTCCTTTGTCATCTACATAGCCACAAGGGTATTTTACTTTAAGGAATAATGTAAGTCCAAGAAATATATACCTAGAAGACCTGTTAGCAATTTTCTTAACTCATTCCGGTTTAAACTCGTACATTGTGACAAGTGCAAGATTTCATTATTTGGTAGTTATAGACAAAATGTTCTCTAGTTACACAAATATTTAAATTTCAAAGATTTCAGAACCGGAAAAGGGTAATGAAAGATTAAAAGTAAGTTTAATTATAATTGAGAAAAAAAAATCAATTATAACCCTATCTTATTGTTGTCCACCAATGAGAAGAGATAGGAGTAAGTCTCACTTTTCTAACCAGGAAAAGAGACTATGTTTGTCTTCTAAGAAAAACAAACTTTTGTTTACGAATTATGTTGCAATAACACAATTAATCAGAACATAGAAAGTTTAATTTTAGTATTTTTGATAATTAAATTCTTAATAGGATTAACTACCCAATTAATTTACTAATTAAGACTAAGATCCAACTAGACCTCCCACTTATTAACAAATGTCTAACCAATACGAAAACAAGTAGGGCAAGAGGTAAGCGACGAGCATTAATTGCATTTGATGCGACTCTTAGATTTATGAGACTAGTCTAAACATTAGTAAACACGTAATAATGTCAAAAGCATGTTTAGTTTTCATCTTATGCACGAGGTCTGACCAGGACTACCCGATTTAAGTCTACCAATCAAGAACG
>BQNB010096935.1:0-22615 GCA_026074375.1 Tanacetum coccineum | reverse complement strand
ACTTGTGTTTTGTGCCCTGAAGTAGCACCCCAATGTTACCATTCCGCTGCGTTGTCCTGATTTTTGGGGGTGTTACAGAACAGCCATCTGTTCAAGAAACAACAAGCTCTGAACAAACTCCCCCAATCACTGAACAAGTTCCACCTGAGTCAACAGATTTAGTTATCCATACCTCAAAGGAAAAGGTTTCAGTGGAAGAACCTCCTTCTAAACGACTTAAGTTTTTGGTACCAAATCTAATCACCTCATCACCAAACCCTCTAAGCATAATCTTACCATAAAACATATCTCTAGAATAGTTCACAAACAGCCTATTCCAGACAACCTCATTTGAATACTCCCCAACTCCTCCTAGAGATGAAAACAAAGGGAAAGGCATTGCTATTGAGGAAGAACCAGTGAAACATCTTATGCCTATGTTAGAACAAGGAGGATCAGATCCCAAAACACTAAACCTACAACATTTTAACATCTCTGGTATAAAGATGACCCTGGAAGAGGCTCAAGCTCAGTTGACAGAGATGAAGAGGTTAGCTGATCGGAAAGCTAAACAAGAGAAGACTGAGCAGAAGTTAACGGCTTTTTCGAATGAAGAACTAGAAGCTCAGGTAGCTCAGTTAGCAACATATGATGCCAAAAGAAAAAGGATGATTTGAAGAGTACAACCACTACATCACCTTTAGAGCTGATCCTCTGCTAATCATGAAGATCAGCTACAAAATTAACAATGTCAGTAAATTTGCAACTATGAGAATAAAAAGGAATGATCAACCTCTGAGTCTCACAGTGTATGATAAATTTGTGTTGAAGCAACTGGGATTAAGTGAGTGGATTGAAGTGCATACTCTGGCATCCAAGAATAAAAGCAAAGCAATTGATATTTTGCTCAAAAACTTCAAGGCCAATTTTGAGTGGATAAAGACTCAAACTAGAAAATTAGGCATTCCTCCACCACATGAGCTATCAACATTTAGGTTTTCCGCTGCTGAAAATAAGAGAAAAAGGAGCTCAGAGATTCTCAAGGAAGTATTTATGAAAGAAGATATTGTCGTGGATGAAATGCACAAAAATTTAATTCCTCCTCCAAGGGTTAAAGGCTCTAGAGGGCTAGTCATCAGAAAACAAGAATCAGAGATCTTCTTCTATAGTGGTAACTTTGACTTAGTTTTTCAAAGAGAAGAAGAATTCCACTTGACCACTACTGCTCAGCTGATCAGACTTTAGAATGACATTTAAAGGGGCTCTCCAGAGGCAGAAGAAATGTTCGCAAAATTAGAGCTGACAACAGAGGCTAGGAATGATGTAACTAAGGTTAGGAAAGATGTAAAAGATAACTTAGATGGTTTGGGCCAACATATGTAATGAATGAATGAAGTTATTTTGTCTTTCCCTTATTAAATTATGTGTAAAAAGAAGTTGTGTACTCACTTACTATAATTTTTACTTAGCATAATTTATATTTAAATAGGGGAGACTGTTGGGTTAATTCATAGCCAAATGATCATTGCCTAGATTTAAACATAAATTAGGCTAAGTAGTGAATGACCCGCTGATAGGCATCAGCGGGTATTGAAGGACTCATTGAGTGCAAAGCCTCAGCGAGCAACCTCAGACATATTCAAGTCAAAGACATTGTCAATGAAGTCGAAGATTACTTGAAGACATACTCGTCAGCTCGGATAGATATCAGCTGGTATGTAGAAGGAATACGTTGTAGTTTTAAAGAGAGTCAGAGGTGGCAATACTCTAACTATCCTATTACCCTTTGAAGAAGAGCAAGCTAAACTTAGCTTCTCTTAGTGAGATTTAGGCAGGATAAGTCAATAAAGCATTATGACGGGACAATATGGTCTTTGAATTAAAGCCTGAACCAAAGTACGAGTTGGTAAAAGTTGTAAACAGTTGGCAGAATTATTCACAAAAGTAAGGGCGGGATGTTTCTAAGAATGGACATGCATTAAATGCTTTGTACGTCCACCACATGATTCGTGACACGTCACAACTACTCCCACTAAGGATACAACCTCGTATCACTATAAATAGAGTATGTTGTTATGAGTAAATGTGTTAGGATCACGAAAACTATCGGTCACTTCCATTATATCGTTAGATAGCTCGTAAAGTAATATTTAGAAACTAGATAGGCTAGTTAAGGAAAATCCCATGGACTAGCCCATGGCCGGCCTAGGAATGTATGTATAAACACCCTCTCCACACATGGAGAAGGTGTTGGTTGGTTGTTTTTCTCACATAATCTAATATTTCATTTTCTCTTTTACTTTCTCTCTCTAGAAGCATCCTTCCAACCTTTCTCTCTCTAGATTTCTTCATAGTTTATTGTTTGTTCATTAATTACTAAGTATTCTACAATTGGTATCAAGAGCCATGGGGTGATATTTCTTGTTCTTGTGTTCGTGTTTACTCGTGTTATTTGGTTCGAACCATACAAGAGGTTTTACCTTTTTGTGGATTTAAAAACCATAAAGTTTATTACTTTCTTCTTTCTTTGTCTTAGTATTATCTAGTTGTACAAGTAAAACCTTGGAAAATACATAAAAATCTTCATTTTTATAGGTTTTGGTTCGAAAAAGTCTTTTTGTGTACAAAATCTTGATTTGAAAATTTTTGTGTTCAAAAGTTTAAAGTTTGTATTTTTAAGGTTCTACTAGGCTTAGATAAGTAGAACCTTAGTATTATCTAGTTGTACAAGCAAAACCTTGGAAAATACGTAAAAATCTTTATTTTTATAGGTTTTGGTTTGAAAAAGTGTTTTTGTGTCCAAAATCTTGATTTAAAAATTTTTGTGTTCAAAAGTTTAAAGTTTGTATTTTTAAGGTTCTACTAGGCTTAGATAAGTAAGTTGTACAAGAAATTTTAAGTAAAAACGTCAAAAAATAAGTCTTTTAGGGGGGTGTTTGGGTCGTAGAAATCTAAATCACAATATTTAAAAGTTGTAAGATTTCAAATGCTGATGTATTATAAAAACAATAATTTAAAGACCATTGATGTGGTTGGTTAGCCACAAAGTAAATTGATATTTGATACTTGAAACTTAGTATATGACATAAACACCCTCATATCTAACAACAACATATTTAGTTATACGAGAATATAGCCCCAATTATGAAACAAACATAGAAATAGAAAAATGAAACAACCTCAAAGATCTCTAAAATCAAAAATATGTGTTGGAACATACGGTTAGAGATTTAAACTGGGAAAAACATCAACATCCACATAAAAAACATAAACATCAAAAAAAAAATACATCAACAAATATGGCTATTAGATCACTAATATTCATAACAGTGGCATAAAAGCATCTTTGAGGATTTGTGAAGTAAAAAAGAAACAATTTTTGAGGCTTCAATCCATAAAAAAAAGAATCAAATCTCGTGGGTTAAATTAAAGCAAAAAAAGTAGACCCAAATTGAAGTAATAACCAAATTTAATAGAAGAAGCTTATTGTGTAGAAGATGTTATGGTGAATAGGTGATGGAGTATGAATGGTGGAGCTGAAGATATAGTGGTGAAAGGATGGAAGATTTGGAGAAGATGAGTGGTGGAGGTGAAAGAATGGGTGAAAAGATAAATAGATAATTTTGTCTTTTTATACACTTTATGGTCCAGCTTTGAAATGCTCCACTCATTGAATGTATTTATAAAACACCCTTTTGATGACTTAAGATTTCATCTTAAGTTTGAAAGCCATCTTTCTTTTTGAACCAAACATGATAAAAGAGTGATAGTTAAATACAAAACCACCCAAAACCACCTAATATATGTCAACCAAACAGCTCCTTAGTGTTTTGGAAAAGTTAAAGTTTGTTTTTGCATGAGGCGAATTAGTTTTTGTATTTGAAGGCGAATTAATCGCATTTCTCTTGAAGGCGAATTAGTATTTCTCTTCAAGGCGAATTAATATTTCTTTCGAAGGCGAATTAACCTTCTCCTGGAGGTGAATTAGCATTTTTCTTTAGAAGGTGAATTAGCATTTTTCTTTGGAAGGAGAATTAACATTTTTTTGAAGGCGAATTATACTCTTCTTAAAAGGCGAATTAATCAACCTTCTAAAGGTGAATTACTCTTCTTCTCAAGAGGCGAATTAATCTTTTACTAAAGGCGAATTAATCAACCTTCTAAAGGTGAATTAGTCTTCTTCTCAAGAGGCGAATTAATCTTTTATTAAAGGTGAATTAATCTTTTCTAAAGGCGAATTAATCTTGTTCTTTTGAAGGCGATTTAATCAAATCTTCAGAGGCGAATTAATCATAATTTGAATTATATGGTTTATTTCTTTGATTTGTAAAATCCCGTAAAACATTTACATGCTTTCCCAGTTTAATCAAGAGTTGTAAAATCCCGTATAGTTTTAAGACTTAATACACCTAAAAGACATCTCACTTTAACACAATTACTTCTTATCACTGTCCGATCAACAAGTAATCTAATAACATCAAAGTAACAATGACTACTCTTGCTGAATTCATAATACTTTCTGGTGGTGAAAATCGTCCACCAATGTTAAACAAAGACCTATATGACTCATAGCAAAGCAGAATGGAACTTTACATGGAAAATAGAGAGCATGGTAGAATTATACTCGAATCAGTCAAATATGGCCCACTCATTTGGCCTATAATTGAAGAAAATGGTGTGATTAGGACCAAGAAATATGTTGAATTGTCTCCAGCAGAGAAAATTCAAGCTGATTGTGATGTCAAAGCTACAAACATCATTCTTCAAGGACTACCAACTGATATCTATGCACTCATTAATCACCACAGAGTTGCCAAGGATCTATGGGAACGTGTTCAACTTCTTATGCAAGGTACTTCATTAAGAAAGCAGGAAAGGGAGTGTAAACTATATGATGAGTTCAAAAGGTTTGCTCACATAAAGGGGGAATCACTACATAAGTATTACTTAAGATTTGCTCAGTTGATGAACAATATGAACATCTACAAAATGACATTGCAGCAATTTCAAGCTAATACAAAGTTCTTGAACAGTCTTCCACCTGAATGGAGTAAGTTTGTCACAGATGTCAAACTGGTAAAGGATTTACACACAACTAACTTCGATCAGATTCATGCATACCTTGAACAACATGAACTCCATGCAAATGAAGTCCGTCTTATGCCTGAATGCAATCAAGATCCTCTTGTACTAGTTGCTAATCACCAGCAGACCCCGTCTCATTTCAAAACTTATCAACATTCATACAATAATCCACCATTCCAATAATAGTTTACACCATCTCAGTCTCCTCAATATGGATCAATTCATCCCATGCAGCAATACTCTACTACTTATCAATTATCGCCTCTTGCAATTACTTATCCGTAATCACGGTATCCTAATGCTTATTCATCTACAGTTCATCAAAATGTTTGTCCTTCACAATAATCCATTCCTCAAATTGAATATACTATCTCCACAGTTAATCAATAAACATATCTTGCTGAATTTCCTCATATAGACTCTGGTCTAGCAGTTCCTGTGTTTAAGCAAGGAGATGATCCCATTGATGCAATTAACAAAATAATGGCATTTTTGTCTACTGTTGTCACATGTCGTTTCCCATCTACCAACAATCAGCTAAGAAATTCATCCAACCCAAGACAACAAGCAACTATTCAGGATAGACGGGTAACTGTTCAACCACTTCAGGGGAGACCAAATTCTTATGCTGCTGGTACATCAGGAACAAGAGTTAACACTTCAATAACAGGAGGGAATTATTCAAGCCAACAAAGGGTTGTGAAATGTTTTAACTGCCAAGAGGAAGGTCATATGGCAAGACAATGCCCAAAGCCAAAGAGGAAAAGAGTTGCTAAGTGGTTCAGGGAGAAAGTACTATTGGTTGAAGCACAAAGAAATGGTAAAGTTCTGACTGAGGAGGAATTGGAATTTTTGGTAGACCCAGGAATCCCAGAAGGTCCAGTCACACAGACAGTCATTACCAACACTGCAGCTTATCAAGCCGATGATTTGGATGCTTATGACTCTGATTGTGATGATATTACCACTGCCAAAGTTGCTCTTATGGCCAATTTGTCTCGTTACAGATCATATGTTCTCTCTAAGGTACCACACTCTAAACACACTAATAATTATAAGCTAAATCAAAGTGTGTACGAGATTTCGTATTCTGAACACACTTATCTTGTGAATTATCTAGAAAATGAGATAACCAATGATAGCAATATCATTCCTTACTCTCAGTATCTGCTTAAAACACAAAATGCAGCTGTTCATGATACAAATTCTTCTACACAGCAAGATGCCATGATATTATCTATGTTTGAACAACTGTCACATCAAGTAACTAATTGTAACAAGGTCAACAAGGACAATCTAATTGCCAATGAATCCTTATCTGCTAAGGTTGAAAGGTATAAAGAACGGGTAAAATTGCTAGAAGAAAGACAAAATGTGGATTTAAGTACTAGAGAAAAGCTTATAAAAGATGATTTTGAAAAGGAAATTAACTCTCTTAAACAAACTCTTTCTGAACAATTGAAGAAAAAGGAATCGTTAACAACAACACTTAATGTTCTCAAAAACGAATCTAAGGAAAAGGAATCTAAGAATATTGATAACGAAATTGCTTTGGAAAAAAGTTAAAGAACTAGACAATATTGTTTATAAAATGGGTTAATCCGCATAAACAGTGCACATTCTTACGAAACTACAAGTTTTCTATGATAATCACTTTAAACAAGCTCTTAGTTTTCAAAATTCTTTCTATCTTAAGAAAGCTCAGCAGATTAGGCCAATGCTTTATGAT
Organism: Tanacetum coccineum; assembly: GCA_026074375.1. Lineage (NCBI taxonomy): Eukaryota > Viridiplantae > Streptophyta > Magnoliopsida > Asterales > Asteraceae > Tanacetum > Tanacetum coccineum. The sequence continues at coordinate 15,822 of BQNB010096935.1, read as the reverse complement.
GGTAATATTATTGCTAAGGAAACTAATATAATTTCAATTGCTGACTCTAAAGAGACATTGATGCTTGAAGAAGAGAATCGATCCAAAATGCTTTTAAAACAAAGTGATCCAATGGTTTTAGAAAAGAAAGTTAACATAAACTAGTTAATTATGCTGTCTTAAATCAATTGTTTAAAGATTTTGGAAAATGTTTTGTTCCACAACAAGAATTGTCTGCTGAATAAGCTTTCTGGTTTCAAATCTCCAACCCTTCCAATGAATCTTCTAATCCATCACCTATCAAAGTGGATGTTCCTAGTGAGCTACCTAAGGTAAGTTTGGTGAATACGAGCCTTAAAAGGCTTCAATCCCACCTTGCTAAGTTTGACTTTGTGGTAAAGACAAGGATCACACCCTCTGCTCTTACAAAAGGTGAATGGATACTAAAGCTATTTTTATCAATGAAATTTTTCCATTTTTTAAATCTTTAAAATACATTTTTAATGTGTTTGATAAAGATCTTATAAATGAAATAATGGAAGTACAAACAGTTTTCGATCAAATGGAAGCTGTTGTTCAACAGTATTCTGTAGACAAACGATGTTTGGAAATTGCTAATAAACAAGTATTAAATGAAAATGATCGACTCTTGGAACAATTCATTCCTCAAGATAGTGTGATTATTGTTGTGAATTCTTTTGTGGATATAAATGATTCTATGAAAGAGAATGTAAATTGTATTGAAATGTGTAACAAGAGTCTCAAACTTGAAGCTGAGCTTATCAAAAGACATAACATGGTAGATCAAGACGTTTACAACAAACTTTCGAAATATTTTTCTGAACTTGAACAACATTGCATTTCTCTTGAATTGTCAATACAACTTAACAAAGAAATTTTTCAAAAGGATAACTCTTGTGCAAACCAAACAGCCTCGACATTTAATCAAATGTTTAAATTAAACAATTTAAAAGCTGAGCTTCAAACAAAAGACACAACAATCAAGAAGTTATAGGCACAAATTAAGAGTGTGCCTGAAACTTCTACCAGTGCAAGTGTGAAAAAGGACTTAGATGAGATTGAAACCATAAACATTAAACTGAAACATAGGGTGTCAAAACTAATTGCTGAAAATAAGCATTTGAAACAGACTTATAAACAACTATATAACTCAATTAAACCAACACGTGTTCGTGCAAAAGAACATAAGGAAGCTTTAATTGATCAATTAAATAAAAAGTCTGTTGAAAATTCTGATTTAAATGCCCAACTTCAGGAAAAGATTTTAGTCATAACAACATTAAAAAATGATATTAGGAAATTAAAAGGAAAAGACACAGTTAATAATACTGCCCAAGTATCAAATGCTACCACTATTGCTTCAGGAATGTATAAGCTTGACCTAGTAATTTTGGCTCCTAGGGATAAGAATAATATGGAAACTCACATATACTACCTTAAGCACACTATGGAATAAGCTTCTCCTTTGAGGGAGATAGTTGAACAAGCTAAATCACTAAATCCTTTAGATAGTGCATCTTACACTACTTGTAAGTATGTTAAGCTGATTCAAGAGTTGCTAGGCTATGTTAGAGATTCATGCCCTGATATTCACAAACCTAGTGAGAAATTAGTTTTGGTCACACCCAAGAACAAAGTCAAGAAAGTTAGGTTTTATAAACCTCTCACATCCTTAAACAATACTCAACAGGTAGAGTCATCTAAAACATCATATTCTAACACACATGTGTTGTCTTCTACAGGAGTGAAGTGTTCCACTAGTACTTGTAGATCACAGCCTACAGGTAATAAAAGGAATGATAGGATCTCGCAACCATCAAGTAGTAACATCAAGACTAAAGTAGAAGCCCAACCAAGGAAAGTTAATAAAAAGAATCATGCTGTTGAACCTACTTGTAATGTGAATGTTAAGCATACTATGTTGAATGCGAATTCTCAGTTAATTTGTATCACATGTAAGCAATGTATGTTTGATGTTAATCATGATGTATGTTTTCTTGATCTTGTCAATGAAATGAATATGCGTGCTAAATCTAAATCTAAGTCTAACAAGAAAAGTCACCTGCATAATATTTGGAAACCTATGGGTAAAATATTCACTAAAGTAGGACTTAAGTGGAAACCAACAGGAAGAACTTTCACTTTAGCTGGTAATTCATGCCCTTTAACTAGGATCACTTCTACTAAAGTAGTGCCTCGTAAGGAAACCACTCCTCACTCAGTAGAAACACCAAAACCAGAGCTTAAAGTTTATATCCAAAGACCCAAACAAGTAAAAAATGTAGGTTCGAGTAAAAAGGCTAAGATTGTAGAATCTAAGGTTGCTAACAACTCGGAACCCAATCATTCTTGCGGATCCAATGCTACAGATGTTCCATCTTCTTGCTCTCTTGTCAATGATAGGTTATCCAGATTGTTCTCTCGTATCTAGACTATGGATGTTCAAAACATATGATAGGAAATCACTCTCAGCTCACTAATTTCGTTCACAAGTTTCTCGGTACTATCAAGTTTGGTAACGACCAGATTGCAAAGATTATGGGATATGGTAATTATCAGATAAGGAATGTCACAATTTCAAGGGTTTATTATGTGGAAGGATTAGGACATAATCTATTCTCCGTTGGTCAATTCTGCGACTCATATCTTGAAGTAGCTTTCAGAAAACACATATGTTTTGTTCGCAATCTGGAAGGTGTTGATTTACTCTTAGGATCTCAAGAAACAAAACTTTATACATTGTCAATTGGGGATATGATGACGTCTTCTACAATTTGTCTCTTGTCAAAAGCCTCAAAGACCAAATTATAGGTTATGGCACCGACGATTGTCACATTTAAACTTTGGTTCTATTAATCATTTGGCTAGAAATGGTCTTGTATGAGGTCTTCCCAAATTAAAATTTGAAAAAGATCATCTGTGCTCGACGTGTGCTTTGGGGAAAAGCAAAAAACAATCGCATAAACCTAAATATGAAGACACCAATCAAGAAAAACTATATCTTCTGCACATCGATCTTTGTTGGCCTATGCGCGTTGCAAGTGTAAATGGGAGAAAGTACATCCTCGTCATTGTGGATGATTACTCTCGGTTTACATGGGTGAAGTTGTTAGCATAAAAGGATGAAGCTCCTGATTTTATAATCAAGTTTTTTTTAAATGATACAAGTCAGATTGAATGCAACTATCAGGAACATACGTATATATAATGGAACTGAGTTTGTCAATTAAACTCTGCATAGCTATTATGAGAGTGTTGGTATCTCTCATGAAACATTAGTTGCACGAACTCCACAACAAAATGGAGTCATTGAAAGGCGAAATTATACTCTTGTTGAAGCCGCTCGAACTATGTTAATCTACGTAAAAGCTTTGTTATTTCTATGGGCCGAGGTAGTCGCTACCGCATGTTACACCCAAAACTAATCCATTATACGTCATCGCCATGGAAAAACTCCTTATGAGCTCTTACATGACAGAAAACCCGATTTATCTTACCTTCATGTATTTGGTGCACTTTGCTATCCAACCAATGATAGTGAGAATTTGGGCAAACTTCAAGCTAAAGCTGATATAGGCATTTTCATTGGTTACGCACCCAAAAAGAAAGCTTACCATATCTACAACCGACGTACCTGAAAAATCATTGAAACCATCCATGTAGATTTTGATGAGTTGACAGCAATGGCTTCTGAACAAAGCAGTTTAGGACCGCGCTTCATAAAATAACACCTACAACACCCAGTTCAGGATTCGTTCCAAACCCTAATCATTCAGCACCGTTTGTACCACCATCAAGGAAAGATTGAGATTTAGTGTTTCAGCCTGTGTTTGATGAGTTCTACTCTCCTCCAGCTAGCGTCGCCTCTCCAGACCCTATAGTAGAAGCTTCAGCTCCTGTTGAGTCAACCGGTTCACCTTCCTTAACATCAGTTGATCAAGATGAACATTCGCCAAGAACCACTCAACCCACTCAACAATCACAATCCCAAGACATCCCTCTCAGTGCTGAAGAAGATTCACATGACCTTGAGGTTGCACACATGAGTAACGATCCAATTCCAGAAACTGTTTCTGAAAAATCTTCATCATCAGATGTTATTCATACAAATGTGCACCCCAACGCTCCAATCTCAGAACACCCAATAAAATGGACAAAAGATCATCCGATATAAAACATAATTGGTGAACTCTCCAGACCCATTTCCACAAGACTCCAACTACACGAACAAGCCCTATTTTGTTACTATGATGCCTTCCTAACTTCAGTTGAACCTAAGACATACAAAGAAGCATTAACTCATTCATGTTGGATTGATGAAATGCAAGAAGAGCTAAACGAATTCAAATGTCTTGAAGTCTGGGAACTTGTTCCTCCTCTAGATAAAGTAATGGTTATCACCTTAAAATGGATATATAAGGTGAAATTGGATGAAATTAGGAGGAATCTTGAAAACAAGGCTAGATTGGTTGCTCGTGGATACCGCCGGGAAGAGGGAATTGATTTTGAAGAATCCTTTGCTCCCATGGCTAGACTTGTAGCCGTTTGGATATTTCTCGCCATTACTGCTCATATGAATATGATCGTCTACCAGAAGGATGTGAAGAGGGCATTCTTAAATGACATTTTGCATAAAGAGGTCTATGTTAGTCAACCGTATGGATTTGTGGATCCAGACAATCCTAATCACGTGTACAGAGTGAAGAAATCTCTATATAGGTTGAAACAGGCTCTACGCGCGTGATATGATCTATTGTTATCGTTTCTACTATCCTAAGGATTCTCCAAAGGCACGGTTGATCCCACATTGTTCATCAGAAAAGAAAGCAAATATATCCTCCTGGTAAAAATCTATGTTGATGATATAATTTTTGCTTCTACTACTACTAAACTCTGTGATAAGTTTTATGAGATAATGTGTTCCAAATTCAAGATGTCGATGATGGGTAAAATATCATTTTTTCTAGGACTACTGATTTTACAAAGTCCTAGAGGCATCTTTTTAAACCAATCAAAATTTGCTCTTGAATCACTTAAAAAATACGGAATGAAATCTTGTGACCCAGTGGATACTCCAATGGTGGAGAAATCCAAACTGTATGAAGATCCAGAAGGGAAAGCCATTGACCCTACACATTATCGTGGCATGATCGGCACCCTGATGTATATCACATCCAGTAGACCAGACCTGATATATGCTTTCTGTATGTATGCTCGGTATCAGGCTCGTCCTACCAAAAAGCACCTACATGGTGTAAAAAGAATCTTTACGTATCTATGCAGAGCCGTTAATCAGGGACTATGGTACTCTGCTATTGCACTAACAGCTTTTGCAGATGCTGATCATGCGGGTTGTCAAGACACCAGACGTAGTACATCTGGAAGTATGCAATTGTTGGGAGACAAACTTCTTAGCTGGTCATCAAAAAGGCATAAAAGCGCTGCAATATCCAGTACGGAAGCTGTATACATTGCCTTATCCGGCTGTTGTGCTCAAGTCTTATGGATGAGATCATAACTTACCGACTATGGCATTGGATTCAACAAAATTCCAATGTACTGTGATAATAAAAGCGCTATTGCCTTATGCTGCAACAATGTTCAACATTCTCGATCAAAGCATATCAACATAAGATATCACTTCATAAAAGAGCAAGTAGAGAATGGAGTTGTCGAGATTTACTTTGTCAAAATGGAATATTAGTTGGCAGACATCTTCACCAAGCCCTATGTCGAGAAAGAATTGAATTCCTTATCGACAAGCTAGGGATGATAAGTTTTACTCCTGAGACTCTGAAAGAACTAGTAGATGAAGCTACACAATAGTGGTGGTACCTATTCTTATATCCTGTGTATAATATGTATATATAGAAAACCATAAAAACACAAAAAGATTTTTCACTTCTTATAAAAAAATTTATAAAAACAAAATACAAAATTAAAAAATCAGAAAAAAGTCAAAAATATATTTTCATGTCATGCTTTCTAGCATTGATAATATTTATAGCTTTCGAAATGTCATTTAACAATGGCATAAAGCTGTAAATAAAGTTTGAATAGAAAACATGACATATGGCTTGCTATTATTTCTGATAGCAACCCGGTCATCATCTTAAAGGCAAGTATTTTAAAAAGAAAACATGACCTCTCAACGGGAATTTATTCTCGGGCATGGTCTACTTTATGACCATGCAAAGGCTTGTGATTACTTTGCATCATAACCTGTGCTTCCTATATTTCATAAGTGTACGTGTCAATGCGCTTATGTGGTAAAATAAGAGAAATCTAATTTTTTATGGTGTTGTTTTCAAAAAATAAAACATTAATATCAGATATTCATCAGCAAAATCATTTTCAAAGACATTTGACCACTCAAACAGTGACTACAACTCTTTAAATAGAAAATGGATCATTGTTTGAAGGAGAGAAAATGTCAAATATCTTCTTCATAAAATCAGTTTGTGATAAAAGTAAAAGGTTTTAAACAGTAACAGGTTTACAATTAAAGGGGAGTTAATTAAGTTTAACTTAGTTATGCCTTATATGTTACGTGTTTATGCCTTTAGGGAGTAAATTGCAAAAATAATTTTTGAGTGTGGTAGTTAAAACATTAGGGACTAAATCTGCTAATTGTTAAACTATTATATGCCTAACAAAACTTATATTAACAAAATGCATAAGGGTTAGGACTTTAGGGGGCATTTATGTCAAACTCTTAAAGTTTTTACACAAACACCCCACTCCCCGTTCCTCACACAGTACCAAACACATACCTTTAAAATTCCCCCCCCCCCCTCTCATTGCGAAAATCGTCCAACCTTCAACCTTCAATTGCAACCGTTTTCAAGATTAAGGTACAACTACGAAATTGTTCCCTACACCCTTAATATCACATCTCTCAAAGGAATTAGTGTGAAACTCATTTTTGAGCTCGAAAACCCTAAAAATTGATTTAGGGTTCTTTAAAATCAAAATGAGTGAAACCTTCAATTAGTTGAGGGGTTTTGTTCGTTTAAGGGTGTAGAACACTCCTGTGAAACAGTTTCTAATATGGTTAATGAATGTTTGTGTTTTGGCTTAATCTTGTAGGCGAAAATGTGGGTTTAGGGTCAAACATGTATAATGTTAGTGGGTTTGTGGTTCGTAAGTGTTTAACAACATTCTTGTATGCATTAGAGCTTAAAAATCCTTTGCTTGAACATGAATAAAATGTATGTTTGCTATTTACGTGATTTCGAGTTCATTTTGAGCTTTGAGACAATATTTGTGGTTAATTAATGTTGGAAATGGTTCATATGATAATATGAGATGCTAAGATGCTTATATAAATGTCTTATGATGCTTAAAAAAACACTAAGATTACAATTTGTAAAATAGAGACGAATTAAGCAAGATAAGACAGAGGCGAATTAATCCTGCCTATAAGGAGGCGAATTAATTTTGCCTTTAGGAGGCGAATTAATCCACCCATATAGAAGGCAAATTAATCCACCCCTATAGGAGGCGATTTGATCCACCCCTTTCAGGAGGCGAATTAATTCCACCTCTTAAGGAGGTGAATTAATCCCACCGATTAAGGAGGCAAATTAGTTCACCTATCAAGGAGACGAATTAGTCCACTCCTTAAGGAGGCGAATTAATCCTTCCTTCAGGAGGTGAATTAATCCAAATCCTTTAAGAGGCGAATTAAAACATAATTTAGGTAGAAAATTAAAATTGGTTAATTGTGCAATCTAGACAAAGTTTGATTAATGTTTGCCTGTCATTAATCAAGAATGCCATATAGTGTTATATATAAAGTTGGTTATATATAAAATGTATTGGAAAATTCTTAGCAGAACCATGACTACTAATGCTCAACAAATTGCACTGGACAGTGCCTTGTTGCCCTAAAAAACTGTCATGTCATAGGCTAATATAACATGAGGATCAATATGGGAATGAAGCCAAAGGAACCAACTTATTAAGTAGTGTTGGATGCCCTTGCTCATACAACATGCTATCCTCCATTCCTTATCACTGCTGAAGTTCTAGTCATCTACATGCATCAGTTTTAGGCTACCATCAACAAACACACCTCATCATATCGATTCAAGATTGACAACAAAAGGTTTTCTGTGAATGTTGAAGTGTTTAGAGAAATTCTCAACATATTTCATAAGGTTCTAGGTAAAGCATTTAATGAACCACCTACTGATGAGGAAGCTCTATCATTTATTCTTGAACTTGGTCATACTAGAGAAATCAAGTACATCATAGATGTTATTGTTGATCATCTACACCAACCGTGGAGAACCTTTGCATCCATCATCAACAAATGTCTATGTGGAAAGGTATCTGGTCTTGATAAGATTCAACTTTCAAGAGTTCAAATCCTATAGGGAATGTACTACAAGAAGAATCTGGATTTTGTTTCTTTAATTTGGGAGGACTTGGCTTACCAGATTGATAATATAGATTCCAAGAAACAAGACAAGATGTTCTATCCAAGATTCACAAAGATAATCATTCATCACTTCCTCGAAAAAGATAAGTCTATCTCCATGAGAAATAGAACGTTCATGCACACTGCTCGAGATGACAGCATACTGGGTACCATGAGATTCATCTCTAGACATGAAGATACTCAAGTATATGGTGCTATTATCCCTAAAGAAATGATGAATCAAGCCATGCTGGACTCTGTAGCTTACAAGACTTATTATGCATTTGCTTTAGGAGCTGAACTCCCAAAATCAAAGAAAAAGAAATCTAATTCAGCCATCTCATTTGAGGAATCTCATTCCAAGAAGAAGCCTGGTAAAGCTAAGAAAGATACAACTTCAACCAAGAAGACAACTACTACACCTTAACCTTCTAAGAAGTTTTCACTTGTTAAGGCTACTAGAGGCAAAGGTCTGAATGTTCTCTTAGAAGTAGCTCTATCTGAAACTGCTCAGCTAAAGGAGGCTACTAAACAAAGCAAGAAAGACTTTCACATCTCTCAGGTAAGTGGTTATGGTATAGATGAAGGAACTGGTTCTAAACCAGGGGTTCCTAATGTACCCAAATATGATTTCGAAAGTGATAAAGAGTCTTAGGGTAATAGTGATGAAGAAGATAATGATGATGATGAAGATGATACTGAAGATGATAATGATGAAGATGACATGAATGATGATGATGAGACTGGCTATGAAAGAACAAAGTCAGACAAAATTAAGATTCCCGATCTCAATAAGTCTAGCTCTGAAGAACATGATGAAGAAGATGAAAATGTTGATGAAAGAGTTCATACTCCTAATGATTATGAACTCACTGATGAAGAAAAGATGGATGAAGAAGAAGACGATGATGTCAATAAGGAGTTGTATAAGGATGTGAACGTAAATTTAGGAGACAAAGATTCTGACATGCTCGAGGTTGAACAAGGTAGAGCAGAGGAACATAATGTTTCTCAAGAATCAGGATTTGTGCAAGAAGAGGAAGATGCTCATGTGACTCTCACAACTGTCCATGATAATACTGATGGTCCTATGCAAAGTTCTTCTGTCTCATCCGAATTTACAAGCAAGCTCCTAAAACCTTGAGAACCCCTCTTCAGATGTCAATGAAATTGCTTCCTTGATGAACACCATAACCATTCCTCCACCACCTCCTTTAATTAATCATCTTCAACATCAAGCAACACCAATTCCTACACCAACAACTTCTGAAGCTACAACCTCATTTCCATCACTTTCATACTTCTCCTCCCTGTTCAAACTCAACGATAGAGTCACTAACTTGGAAAAAGAAGTGTCAGAAATGAAGCAAGTTGACTAATATGCTCAAGCCCTCTCCTTTATTCCTGCCATTATAGATCGCTTCCTTAGAAAAAAACTTGGAGAAGACATTAAACAAGCCATTCATACCCATACTGTAGAATGTCGAGAAGAAGCACAAGCTGAGAAGCATGAGTATATAGATCTCATTGATACATCAGTGAGAGCTATTATCAAAGAGGAAGTCAATACTCAACTCCTTCAGATTCTTCCTCAGGCAGTCTCAGACTTTGCAACTCCTGTGATAGAGAAAAATGTCACAAAATACTTGAAGTTGCTATCTTAGCGAGGTCTTCCTCTTAACCAAAGTCTACTTATGAGCCGGTTGCATCTCTCTCAGAGTTTAAACTCACGAAGATTCTCATGGACAAGATAGAGGAAAACAAATCACATCTTGTAGCAGATTATAAAAAGGAGCTTTACGATGCACTGGTCAAGTCTTACAACACTGACAAAGATCTCTTCGATACATATGGTAAAGCATTCACGTTAAAACGGGGACGAGATGACCAAGACAAAGATCAAGACCCTTCCCCTGGATCGGACTGAGGGACAAAAAGAAGGAAGTCAAGCAAGAAAGCTGAGTCATCTAAAGATCCAAGGCAAAAGGAAGGTAGGTCTTCAAGCTCATCTAAAGGCACATCCCGTTCTCATCACAAGTCATCTGGCAAGTCTGCACATGCAGAGGAACCAAGTCACGCAGTTGATGACTTGAAAGTGCGTCAGAATCAAGAGTTTGACATGGAAAACAATGATGAACAACCTGATGATGAGGAAGCTCCCATGAGGGATTAGTACAAAAAACCCAAGCGACCTTCGAATCCTGATCCTGATTGGGATAAGAGACAACATGTTGACTTTCGTCCACCTCAAACCTATATTAGTGACACCGCTCGTGCTGAAGAACCTCCTACTTCATTTGATGAACTCATGGATACTTCATTTAATTTCTCTGCATTTGTATTAAATCGGCTTAAAATTCTAAATTTGACTCAAGAAATTCTAGTTGGACCGGCATTCAACCTACTCAAAGGCACCTGCAAGAGTATTACGGAGTTAGAGTATCATTTTGAAGAGTGTTCCAAGGCTACAATAGAATGACTCGACTGACATAACCCTGAAGGCAAGCCGTATCCGTTTGACCTGGAATATCTAAAAGGTGGAAGTTTAAGCAAACAATACTTAATCTCTGTAACAAAGACAAAGGCTGCTACTTATGAGATCAACTAGATCAAAGACATGGTTTGCAATCTATGGAGTCCTGTAAAGGTGGTATATGATAAACATGCCTACTAGTACTTCACACTAGGGACTCAAACATCAACGATTCTATGGCTTTGCATGCAACAGGAAGTCCAAGAAGGATGTCTACTCTAGAAAATGTATCATTGCAGTTACCAGACTTTCGATCATGAAGTCATATGACTACGGTCACTTGGATGAGATTGAAGTTCGCAGAGAAGATCAGCAACTATATACGTTTAAAGAAGGTGATTTCCCACGTCTTCGCCTACAAGACATCGAGGATATGTTACTTCTACTTGTTCAATAGAAGCTGGCCAATCTCACAATAGACGAATGTTATGACTTGAATGTGGCATTACGTTTGTTCACCAGACGTATAGTTATTCAAAGGCGGGTGGAAGATCTTCAATTAGGTGTCGAAAGTTACCAAAAGAAGCTTAACCTTACCAAGCCAGACACATTCAGGTCAGATCTTAGAAACAAGACTCCATAAACTGCATATTCAAACCCTCAAGGAGTGATATACGTGGATCAGATTGGTATACACTGATAAGCTCCATAAATTCAGTGATGGCACACTCAACTTTGTTTAAACCACTCTTCATGATATCGCTTCAGGAATAAAGATGGAGTACTTGCCAAAGAAACATTGGAGTAACTTTGAAAAGCGAAGGGCTCATGTTATGATCTAGAGTATCGATAAGCAGCTGTTTAAGAGAAGGTTCATGAGGAATTTAGAGAAGTTTGTAGGTGGAAGAGAATACGGGACAGACATCAAGCTGCTAGAACGGACAATATGACTTTGTCATGTTTTGTCCTATCTTATTTCAGGTCAGTCTCTCATATATAATAAATCTTGTGAATATATACATAAATAGTGTAGACTGATATTAGGCTAATATAGTGTTTGAGTGCGAATTTTCAAGAATTTCTTAGTGAATTCAAAATCTTTCAAATTAATGAACTCAAACACCATATAATACCCTCATAATTTGAGGGGGAGCATTAAAATATTCCTAATACGGCTTGTGAATAATCAGATATTTTTGTCCCATATTTTTAACATATTTGAATAAATTGATATCCAAAATATCAAGAGATTTAAATTTTTTAATAAGGGAAAAAATGTAATTAAAATATATGGCTAACAATGTGATCTTTTAGAACTCAAGTGTACGTTTTCCTACATATGTACTAAACTCTTTCTATTAATCGATGCACATATGAAAGGGGAGCAAATGGTTGTGATGGAAAGTGTGTAAATACCAAAGACCGACCATTTATTTACTGTATTAGAGTTATAAGGTGGTTAAGGTTAGGTATACATTCCCATGATCCAGCCAGAACCGGAGGGATCTACCCAAGGATATTCCATTAGTTAGAATAGAAGTCCTTAGGTATGATGATACTCCCTTCGTCCCAAAATTATTGTCCCTTGACAAAAAAACACATAGTTTAAGAAAAATGCATTTATTACTGCTTTCTCTTTTTTACTTTTTGACAAAATGACAGTTTTACCCTTAACTAATTAATTAAAGTCTTCTTTAAAGTTTGTAATAATAATTTCAAATAAGGGTAATATAGTCAACTTGATCAAAATTTCCTATCTATTTTTAGTAGTGGACAATTAAATTGGGACATCCCAAAAAGGAAACGTGGACAATAAAAATAGGACGGAGGGAGTAAAAGGAGTAAAAGTGAGTAAAAGGGAAGAGTGTGGACTGAGATGGAGCTAGTACTGGAACAAACCCAATAATGTTCTAGTTATGAAGTCTCGGTAAGCGCTGAAGGGGTTGAAGAATGAAAATGAAAAGTTAAGATAAAGGGTGAAAAGAAAGAAGCCCTCCTTACAGTTAGGAAGAAATCGGGTCAATACATATGCTATCAGAAACACTAAGCTGTTGTCTGGTATTGAATATAGCCGTCATAGACCCAGTGATGTAATGCACAACCCTTCCCAGCCACTCAAGGTCGAAAAGACTTTGTTTCAAAACTCACAGAGATTCACATATTTCTATCGACTATCTTATTCTGAGTTAGTTAATTGCTACTAAAAGGTGGAAATCAGCTCCAGCATCCGATTACTAAACCCAAAGATGCACTATTGAGTCTAGAGCCAAAAGAGATCATCCATAAATCTCACTAGGCCACTATTCAAAATATATTTGTTGCTCACACACTGTGAAAACAAGTCATATATCAAGGGTCCTACGTATTATCCTTGTGATCTTGCCAGAACATCAGAGTGATACCAAAGTATTCACAATGACGATGGAAATCCTGCTTGAGCCAACATCAAACAAGCTCTTGGTAGGTGACTTATGCGGTTCTTATGAATCAAACTTGTGACAACTAGAAAGAAATGATGGTGCGATTCTGAATGAATCAAACTTGTTCCAGTATATGAATTGACGATTGATGAATTTTTGAAATGCTTAACACTCTTAATGTGTCACAAAACACTTTAGCAAGTGACACGTCGATTGATTTTCAAATCAATTTTTCTATTCAATCGGTGAGACTTCATCTCTCTGGTTCACTCATGCCGTGTTGTCTACTTTGAGACGCTCTAGTAATGAGAACAGCTAGTGCAGCTACGAAACGCTGTTAATGAGATTCTTTGTAATTCTACCTGATCACAAGCAGTATTTATACTGAATAACGGGGAACCATAGTTATTACAACCATATTCGATGAAAGTAAACAAAGACACTTTCATCTATATATGTTCATTATCACTAACCTAAACCTGCATGTACTCCTAACGGTTGGTGTAGTTGATCCTTGACGAGTCAAGATTCATAGCTACATGCTCATACCTGACCAACAAATATAAAGACATCATGAAAGCTTAAGTACATGTTTCAAGACTTCCGCTACTCTGATACCATAAGTCCTTCTTGAAGCGACGAAGTGTTAAAGTTAAAGAACTTCAAGAAAGATGAATTTTCAAGCTTTCAAAGACAAAGAAAGGTATGAACATGTCGGTCCAAAAGTTACAAGTTCACAAGGTGGCAAAGATTACAAGATAGCAAAAAGAGATTATGCTTGGTTGATGATCTCAAGATCCTCAAGATCACATATACAAGTCAAGCTTAAAGGAACAAGCTCAAGCCTAAAGTCTAAGATCACTATATCATGTTCACAAGATAAAGTTAAGAAATCAAGTCTGCGAGCACAAGACTGAAGACAAAGCATAGTATGCTAGCTTTAAGTTTTTGTAAAATGGAGTGACCTCCCTTTGGAGGAGATTGTTAGGATCATGAAAAGTATCGGTCACTTCCATTATATCGTTAGATAGCTCGTAAAGTAATATTTGGAAACTAGATAGGCTAGTTAAGGAAAAGCCTATGGAATAGCCCATGGTCGGCCTAGGAATGTATGTATAAATACCCTCTCCACACATAGAGAGGGTGTTGGCTGGTTGTTTTTCTTACATAATCTAATATTCTATTTTCTATTTTACTTTTTCTCTCTAGAAGTATCCTCCCAACCTTTCTCTCTCTAGATTTATTCATAGTTCTTTGTTTGTTCTTTGATTACTAAGTATTCTACAAATTGTTATCACTTTTATTGTTGTCTTAATTATAGCATCTACTCCTTTGTCAAACTTACACCTCAGTTCGCTGATCCTATCAAAGGTTCTATAAGTTAGCTTGTAAATTTGATTCTTAGTCAAGTTTACTTGTTCAAAGGGTGATCTTACATTGTCATTTAACTTATGTGATCCATAGCATATTGTAATACTTTGATTATATCAATAAGCATTGTACGATTGAAAAGTTATTACTTGTGTTATTTACTCTTGATAAGTGTTATACTTCCATACATACGTGTAAATGCCAATATGGGAATGATGAAAATTAAGCAAAACCATAAAAACAAGTCCTACTTATCTCTATATCATCAAATAACAATTCAATTTTGAATAACATTCAAGAAGGGTGCTACTAATAATACCTCTCTTAGCCTGTATACTACCTCTTCTATTTTTTTTACCTTACTATTATAGTGTAACATAGTTTTTTAATAGTTTATGTTCCGTGTTTTTCTGTCATTTAATACTTTTGACTTGTCAAACCTTTTATTTTATGTTCCGTAATTTTTGTTTTGTAGTTTTATATTTACTGTAAATTGGCTATAAAGTGATTACTCATTTATTATGTTAGGTACTCTTATTTATTATGTTAGGTTTTCCATAAAGAGGATCTTTACTGAAAGAAGATGGTAAATATTAGGGGTGGCAATTTTCGACATGACACGATAAATGACACGAACCCGACACGAAGTTAAATAGGTATGGGTTGAGGATAAACAGGTTTAGGTCAAAAACAGGTCAACATGTATAACCCGTTTAATAAATGGGCCGTGTTTAGGTTGAGTAAGTATTTAACAGGTCAACATGTGAACCCGTTTAAGTATATAAGCCTCTAAAAATAAAATATATAACTTGAATTTTATGTTGGATTTGGATTAGATGTATTTTGTTATGTAGTTAATAGGAGTGAATTACGATTATAACTCATATATCATTGAAATGGTCGCCTAATTATTTGTAGGATAAAGATCCTCTCATGTTCATTTGAACATGAGAGATAATGTTATGCTTGTAATAATTGTACATTTCAATTAAAATAAAATACATGTTTTGTAATAATGATAATGTACAATCACTAAAAGCATAACATTACTTCTCATGTTCAAATGAACATGAGAGGATCTTTATCCTTATTTGTATGCTATGTTTATCATTTTTTGAATCCTTATATCATTT
>BQNB010096934.1:18167-25503 GCA_026074375.1 Tanacetum coccineum | reverse complement strand
CTGGCACGAGTTTGGGTATCTAACCTAAGGTTTTGATGACAAGTAAAGCAATAAACACACACAAGAAGACAAACAAACGATAAAGAAGCGGTTGAGAACTAATGTAAGGAAAACATATCAACCATGAATAATCCGATAAAATGCATGTTTGTTTAATAGTGGAATGATTGACTTATCTTGAAGGGCATATCATTCCTAGACTTAGGCGGTACTTCATCATAAGACCTAGACACTATTAATCCTGTCACAATTAACGTGCCCGCATAAAGCATCCTTATGTTGATTATAATCTATCTTAGGATCAAAGTAATGGTCCTCTTACTAAACCCTAGCTCATCGAGACTTTACCCACTCACTGCTTAACGGATCTTTATATACTAGTAGTCCACAGTCCGAGTCCTTACCAATGGAATAAGAACGTACTCGTTGATACCAAGGTCACCTTATGGCTCAACTAAGCTCACTAATCTAAAGGTAAAGATAGGTCAATATTTGTGATCCTATGATTCTAGATATATAAATTGCAATATGGAGAGCTATCCCAGACTCTTAGCCTATGCCCAAACAACACCGAAGTTGCAGCACAATAAATATGTAGGGCTAGACTCAGTTGAATGATAGGTCGCATACTTAAGCACGTAAACGAATATAAATTGATAAACATAAACAATAATCAACGATAAATTAAGCAATCAAGATAAACAAACCAAACATTAGATCTTCATAAACATGGCTGATACCTAAAGGTATCAGCCGATAGTCATTGTAAAAATACACACGGTTTGATATATGAATGATTAAAATAAAGAAACCTTAATCGAACGCGTATTCGGTTGCGCGAAGATTACTAGAGTTTTCGTATGATCTTGAGGATCTTTTCTGACCTTCTATGCTCCTTTATTCGTCTCTTGGTCGACTTGGTGGTTTAAGGATTCACTTGCATGCCTAAAACTGAGTTTAGGGTCGTTTATATATAGTGGTCTGGAAGTCGGTTCAATACGGCGTATTGATAAGCTCAATACGGCGTATTGGATGACTTGGCGTGGGCTCCAAGAATAAAATATTCCAGAATTTTCTTGAGCTGATATGGATACGGCGTATCGGACCTATTCGGTACGACATATCGGACTTATTGGGTACGGCGTATTGAGCTCTTTCGTTACGGGGTTTCTGGGGCCCTTGGGTACGGCGTATTGGCTAAAAGTGTGCTTTTCTTGATATTTTACCAAAGTATAATATACGACGTATATACTTATGTGGATACGGCGTATTCTTCAAAGTCAGGCAATGGTCTTGAGTTCTTCAAAGTCTTTAGATACGGCGTATGATTCTAGAATGATACGACGTATTGATGTCGATATCAGTGACTTTCTCAAACTCTTTGTTTTATGCTTCAAAACACGTCCTTTTCTCTGTCTTTTGCCAAATGCTCGATAATTACTACAAATCTCAAATATAAACGATTAAGTAACAATTCTTTGCAATAATTATACAAAATGGGTTATTAACATGGGATAAATTATGCTATAAAATAGACGTTATTTGATGTCATCAAATATCCCCCACTTGAATCCTACTTGTCCTCAAGTAGCCTTTAGAAGTTTATAAAAATGTATCCCTAAGAATATTTTCCGTTAAAGCATTTATTTGATCTATTACAAGTACACAACCAAACACCTCACGAAATAAGAAGATGAAAACACTCAAATCACTCAACTAATCTATGTATTGCTCGGTCATGACGAGTATTCTATCATAAGCTTGGCAATGATACACATCTCTGCCACTAAAGCCAAGGAGTAACAAGTTTATAAAGGTAAATATGAGTTTTTGTATGGAAAGGCATACGGTTGATCATTCTACAATCTTTCACCAGAAGTACCACTCCAACAAGGCAGCTGAAGCACACATGCATGGCCGTAATGACGGAATAGACATGTCTGTTCGATCACATCCCCATTCGAATTTAACCAATGGTTAGGATGAACAATGTTATAGGGTAGGAACCTTCTAACTTTCACCAAAAGTCATAAACCAACGAGGTACAAGACATGCATACATGGCCGTAACGACGGAATAGAAATGCATGTTCGTATGAATCCTCATTCGCGTAAAACCAGTGGCTAATCATCAGATGAGAGAGAAGTAAATTGTTGTTAAATAAAAATCAAGAAAAAAATAGATTAAGACTAAGATACAAGTTGCTAGACACTTTTTCCCTACCGTTACCATGATAAAGACACGACTATTTACAACCGCTTGATCATAGATCAAAAACAACAACCTAAGTTGGCGTTCCCGTAACGGTCAACTTCCCAATCATCCAAAAACTTTACATACTCTACAAGGTAAGTGGCGATATCTTCCACTTTGTACAATATTCTATATCGTTGATTTTTTAGACGTATCAACGAATAATCGATCCTTCGTGTAATTCCTTCGGTAATGCTCTTTGCGAAACGTTTATCTTCAAACTTTCTTTCTCTTTTTTTGCTAACTATTCTTTAAATCTTGGTGTAGTTTCACCATCTTCACGATCATAATAATTCCGGATAATTTCTTCGATAGTTCCTTCGTTCTTCGGACTCACCAATAATTGTGACGGTAGTAAAATCACATGAGTTTTGACTACTAATATACATTCTTATTTGCAATGTGCAAATTTTCAACCGCACCAAAGATAGAAAATGACACAAGACTCGAGAAATACAAACTTTACACTTTAAGCAACTAGCAACTGTAAATTAAACTTAATCTAACAGGGTAGGTTAAGGTGTAAGGGTGTAACAAAACAAATACAAAATAATAAGTTGGTGTAATTTAAAGGATTGGCTCTATGGGTTTTTTCTAATGGATTTCACTCTAAAGTGAAGAGTGGAAAGGTTTAACGGTCGAGGTTAACTAATAGTGTAGTTAGTTAATAGCAACATGATAAAGGCGATTTGGGGTGTAATCCTTAAATTTACACAATTTAAACAATGTTAACTCTAATTAATCCATGAATAATCATTATTGTTGTCTCGGATAGATATACAATCATGATTCTAAAGTCTACAACATCAACCGGCTACACTCATTTTTAATGGAATTTTAGGTAAACATTGAAAACGGATAGGCTAAATCCTCATAATATCTAATAAGGATTATTGTGTGCTGGTGATGTATCAAGTAATTTCACAAAAGTATGCTTGAATTTTTTTTAAATTTGAGCATAATTTAAGCATTTTAGTCATTTTAATGTAAAAAATAGGACAAATAAACATTCTAATTTCACCCCCCCCACTTGAATTATACAATGTCCTCGTTGTATATATAAAACATTAAAAATACAGGAATTAAAAAGAATTCGAATGAGAAACTCCCCTGATATTTGCTCGGTAGATTCTCCAATTTGCGTTTATTGAGCAAGATTGTGTGTTGAACAGCCGTCTTGAGGTTTCAAGACTCCAACACTTCAAGATCTCCAGATTTGTAAATTCTCCACCAATATTCGTCGATTTATTTTCACGAGGTCCTGTATAAATTCTTAGAAAACAAATGCAATTCTATCTCCGTGTATTCGTTGGTTAGACTCGAAATAAATACCTAAAACTGTACAGGAAGTTGATACGCCGTATCGATTCCCCAAGATACGTCGTATTGATACCTGTATACGTTGTATTCATTTAATGAATACGTCGTATAGACTGTGCTGAAAATAAAGACTGGATAACGTCCAGATAGTCAATACGCCGTATCCATGGGGTTTGGATACGCCTTATCAGCTATTTGGGAAGACAGACTCCATAAAAAATAAAAATTACATTTCCAGTTGTCTCCCGGCCATCACTTTTGTTTACAGAAAAGTCTTTAAGTTAGACTTGTCCCAATTTAATCACATCTTTATAAAACAATTTGGAGTCGAATGGGATGCCAAATGGCATATACAAATTCTTGATTAGGAAAATGAATGACATCCCTTTGTTAAGATGATTCCAAGTTATGATATTAAAATTCAATCCCTTGATAAAAGTTTCAGTTTTGAAAAATTTATTAGATGTATCATGACTTGCTTCCAAAAGCTTATTTGACCCATGTGCATAGGCACCAACATCGATATTTATTACATCAGATAACGGGTTGACAGATAAATCTCCTAAAGAGTGTTCAATATCGATTTTATTATTATCATTGTCCTTATCCGATTTTAAATCGTTAGGATAATTTACGTTAAAAGGAAATAGATAATTAAAGTTTAAAACGTTTTGTTCCTCTTCATCACATTCGGACAATGATGCTTCATCGTTCAAATAAAAGTCATCGATATCTTGAGGACTTAAAGTGGGTTCAGTTAAGAAATTTGATTTAGACGTTAAAGCATTATTGTAAACAATGGTTGGAAATTCATTCTCAAAATCTTTAAAGAAGTCTAAATCATCAAAATAACCAACCGTAGGCTCGGATGATGGAAGCAAAGGCATATTGACTTTATCATTATCATTTTCTGAATCCGTTTTTAAATTTTTGATAGAAATTATTTTGTAGGAAAATGAATTTTTGTCGAAAATTACCGTGCAATCTTCATTGTCGAATTCGTCAAACGATATTCTAAAGTCAATTTCATCGTTAAAAGAACTTACTATAGGCTCACACGAGAGTGTTGCTTCAGATGTTAACGTGTCGTTAAAGTCTATAGCTGGGAATTCAGTTTCAACAGATCCGAGGTCGTGAACGTCTTCCTTATCCCAGATCTTATCATACGTAGCAGTTTCCCAGTTATACACCTTACCACGCCTACGAGATTTTTCTTCCTCAAGCCTGATATACTCCTCCATAGTAATGTTGGGGTTGTCCATTTTAACCTGTAATAAATTCGCTAAGAAAGAAAACTGTCAAATAGCTTGATACGTCGTATTCAGTGAACTGAATATGCCGTATTGATGATAGAGTCGAATACGCTGTGTTAGTTTGAAAAAATTTATACGCCGCATCCAATAAATTGAATAGGCCGTATTGAGTATTCGACTCAAAAAAATTACAGTGAACTGTAATAATGCAAAAAACACACAAACACACAATATGCAAAAATATACAATGCAGAAATTTAAACATACAAAACAAACACACAAATTTCTGAACTACACTAAACTAAAAATACTAATAAAAAGAATTAAACAACTTCACTCCCCGGCAGCGGCGCCAAAAACTTGATGTGTCGTTGTGTAGGTGTTATTTATGTATCAAGTTTTACTATTTATTTTATGCCGACTATACCTAAAAACAACACTTTAACGGGCAGTGTACCCGGTCAATTGTAGTTTCGTTGGTAAGTAGGGTGTCGATCACTAAGAGCGAGAGCGTTAATTCCTAATTCTATCAGTATTTTAGTTATCTAAGTTAAACCTAAAACTAATGCAAAAAGGGAGGTTTCAGCCTAAGAGACTGGCACGAGGTTTAGTTATCTAACCTAAGGTTTTGATGACAAGTAAAGCAATAAACACACACAAGAAGACAAGAAAACGATAGAGAAGCGGTCGAGAACTAATGTAAGGAAAACGTATCAACCATGAATAATCCGATAAAACGCAGGTTTGTTTATTTAGTGCAATGATTGTCTTATCTCGAAAGGGCATATCATTCTTAGACTTAGGCGGTACATCTTCCTAAGACCTAGACACGCTAATTTTGTCACAATTAAACGCATCCGCATAAAGCATCCTTATGTTGATTATAATTTATCATAAGATCTAAGTAATGGTGCTCTTACTAAATCCTAGCTCATTGAGACTTTACCCACTTACTGCTTAACGACAATTTATATACTAGTAGTCCACTGTCCGAGTCCTTACCAATGGAATAAGAACATACTCGTTGATACCAAGGTCACCTTATGGCTCAACTAAGCTCATTAATCTAAAGGCAAAGATAGGTCAATATTTGTGATCCTATGATTCTAGATATATAAATTGCAATATGTAAAGCTATCCTGGACTCTTAGCCTACGCCCAAACAACACCGAAGTTGCAGCGCATTAAATATGTAGGACTAGACCCAGTTGAATGATAGGTCGCATACTTAAGCACGTAAACGAATATAAATTAATAAACATAAACAACAATCAACGATAAATTAGGCAATCAAGATAAACAAACCAAACATTAGATCTTCATAAACATGGCTGATACCTAAAGGTATCAACCGATAGTTATTGTAAAAATACACACGGTTTGATATATGAATGATTAAAATAAAGAAACCTTAATCGAACGCGTATTCGGTTGCGCGAAGATTACAAGAGTTTTCCTATGATCTTGAGGCTATTTTCTGACCTTTTATGCTCTTTTATTCGTCTCTTGGTCGACTTGGTGGTTTAAGGATTCACTTGCATGCCTAAAACTGAGTTTAGGGTCGTCTATATATAGTGGTCTGGAAGTCGGTTCGATGCGGCGTGGGCTCCAAGAATAAAATATTCTAGAATTTTCTTGAGCTGATATGGATACGGCGTATCGAACCTCCTGGATACGGCATATTGGACCTATTTGGTACAGCATATCAGACTTATTGGGTACGACGTATTAAGCTCTTCCGGTACGGTGTTTTGGGGTCCTTGGGTACGGCGTATTGGCTGAAAGTATGCTTTTCTTGATATTTGACCAAAGTATAATATACGACGTATATACTGATGTGGATACGGCGTATGCTTCAAAGTCAGGCAATGGTCTTGAGTTCTTCAAAGTCTTTAGATACGGCGTATGCTTCTAGAATGATACGACGTATTGATGTCAGAATCAGTGACTTTCTCAAACTCTTTGTTTTATGCTTCAAAACACGTCTTTTTCTCTGTCTTTTGCCAAATGCTCGATAATTACTGCAAATCTCAAATATAAACGATTAAGTAACAATTCTTTGCAATAATTATACGAAATATGTTATTAACATGAGATAAATGATGTTATAAAATAGACGTTATTTGATGTCATCCTTTTTTCTGCATTTTTTGTTTTTGCTGCAGAGAGCCAGTTCTGTTCGTTAGAACAAGCCGGTTCTCTTGCAGAGGGAACCGGCGTCGCCGGTTCTACAGAGAGCATTTCGTCATTTTGAGGACCCAAAATTTTAATTTTATTGTTGCTAGTAGAAGCTATATCCTCTATGTATCCTAATCCATATCTATATTTTGATGGTTTTTGCATTTCGACCATTTTCCGCATAGATGAACTACTATTTTCGAAACTAGCTGGTTTTAGTTTAAGTGAGCTATTTTCATTTACAAGTTTGCCACAAGACTCACATTCACGACTTATTTCCTTGTTTCTTTCTAGTTGTTCTACTTTAGACTTAAGTTCGCAAACATCTCTTT
>BQNB010096934.1:3167-13167 GCA_026074375.1 Tanacetum coccineum | reverse complement strand
ACCCTTCCCAGCCATTCGAGTTTCTCTCAAAAGAAACTTGTCTCATTTGTCACGGAGATACACACGTTATCTATTGACATCTCACTCCGAGATTGTTGATATTGAATAGGTGGCAGTCTGCTCCAGCCTCCGATTACTAAAACCAAAGTGCACAAATCGAGTCTAGAGCCAAAAGAGATCAAATTATAAATCTCATTAGGACACAATGTCAAAATACACTTGTTGAACACCATAAAGTTCACAAGCTGTAACAAAGAGTCCTACGCATTATCCTTGAGATCTTGCCAGAACATCCGAGTGATACTTAAGTATTCACAGTGAAGATGGAAATCCTGCTTGAGCCAACATCAAACAAGCTCTTGGTAGGTGACATGCAAGATTCTACATGAATCAAGCTTGTGATAACTGGATATCAATTTGGTCCAGTGTATGAATTGACGACTTAATCAGAAAGATAGTAACTATCTGATTCACTCTTACCGTGTTGTCTGCTTTGAGACGCTCCGGTAACGAGAACGGCTAGTACAGCTGCGAAACCCTGTCAAGAAGATTCATATGAATTCTATCTGATCACAGGCAGTATTTATACGATTTAACGGGGAACCGTAGTTATTGCAACATATTCGACGAAGTACAAAGAACACTTTCGTCTATATCGTTGTTTTATCCACTAACCTTTAAAATAAATTTCCAATCGTCGTGTGCAACCATGTACCAACAAAGTCGGATTCATACCATATACTCATACTCGAGCTCTAAAAGTCAATCATTTAGCATCAAGATTGTTGATCCTAAACTTCCTCAAAGATCTTCAAAGTCAAATCAAGAATCGCATTTTGGGGAGATTGTTAGCCTTATGTTCATATAAGTCAAACAAGAATGCAATAAGTATGAGTATGTCGGTCAAGAGCACAAGTTGATCAAGAAAGTCAAATCAAGATGATTCAAGTCAAAGAGATGATGCAAGATTAAAGATCTCAAGAACTCAAAGTCAAAAGACATAGGCTCAAGATCAAGATCACATATATGACACCGAAAGAATGTTATCGGTTGTCTTAAGCATGAATGAACAAATCCATTACAAATAAGAAAAGACAAAGACAAGACCAAAGAAGGAAAAAGCTCAAACATCATATCTTCAACATTGGGAAGATAAAGTCAAATCAAGATAACCTCCATCAAGAACGTCAACGTTGGAAGACCTCAACATTGGGGGAGATTGTTAGCCTTAATTATATTAAGTCAAACAAGAATGTTATCGGTCTTATTAAGTCAAAGAAAGTCTTGTAATGTAATAGGCTAGTCGGGTATTAACGGGCTTGGATTGTAATCTAATATTGTCCGTGTTTCGGGCTCAAAGCCCAAGTTAAGCCAAGTCTGGCCCATTTATAAAGCCCACACGTCATATGTTGGCTAAAGGTATAAATAGACCCTCTCCACACATGGAGAGGGTGTTGGTTGCCATTTCTTACATTTTGTATGTGTGTGTAATCATCCACCTCTCTCTCCTTCTCTCTAATCTAATCTTCCATCCTTGTTTCTCTCTCTAGTTTCTCTCTTTAATTTTCCATTTTTCCTTTATCTCTTTTCTAGCTTATTGCTTATTTGGTATGGCTTATTGTTGTGATATGGGTTAAGTTTTGGGATAACAAAATATATACCACATAGCACCTAAAATTTAAGCAACTTTAGGCCCCCTTAAGACATAGCTAAGGTATTCCTTAGCTTTTAAAGTCGTGGATCTAACCAAAAAAATTTAATGTCTATGTTTTAATTCTTGATCATCATATTGCATAAAAACCTTTTAACAATTAACAAGATTATATTATATATCCCTCCATGATAAATTTGCAAGTATTTATCATGGACAACGAATTAACAATTAATTTGAACATAAACCGATCAATTAACAATTAAACGCATCAAGTTTTATTCTTATAAAATTTCAGACAACCTAGAATTCGTCTAATTAATTTTATAACCAATAAAGATTGAAACTTTATACATAAAGATCAAATCTTTATGCATAAAACGCCCAAATGGCTTAAAAAATTAATCAAGAACCCTAATTTTGTCAAATTTTATTACTTGTAACTACAAATTCTACACGATGGCTCGTGATGCCACTGTTGAGTTTTTACAACTTTTAACCATTTAACACGAGTACGCAGCGGAAAGTAAACATGTATAGAATTATAATTAACAAGATTAGAGATGTGTACCTTTTATCAATAAATGTTACACCGTCTTGAATATACGTGTGTGTATAAAAGAATACCACGCAAGATCTAAAACAAGATCTCTCTACTTCGACACACACAATACGGTCTTAGCAAACAATGAAGTATGCTAGTACTAGTAGTGTTTAACAAACGATCACTTTCTTCTTGACAATCAACTTGAACCCAAATCCCTAACGGTTTCTTTTGTGTCGAACCAAAACCAAACTAAAACCCTTGTGATTTTTCTTGCGGTCGAACAAAGCACAAAAACCGAAACCCTTTGTGGGTTTTCGGTCGATCAAATCAAAGAGGAAGAGAGGGAGAGAATTAGGGATAATTTTCTCAAAACACACACAAATAATGAATCCTTTAATCCCTTTATATAGGCTTTTAAACTTAGGGTGCAAGTAAGCAATCCCACCTCCTCCTCAAGGAGGTGGTTCGACCGACTTAGGGAAGGAAAAGGAAGAACTGAAACCCTTCCTTTTTCCGATTTTGCTTATTAGTTCTTCTATTAACATTTAACGACTAATATTGTATTCCGTTAAATATTTAGTGTATATTTAACAATCATTTATTAAACACTAATTAATATATTACACTAATATATTAATGTCGAATAAATAATCCGGACATGTATTATTTATCGTGTACATATTCCAACAAAAAGGAGTTATGAGCATTAATCGGTCAATTAATCTCATAACCTCCTCCATGAATTCATAGTGGTTACATGACCATAATCATGGTCATTAAGTTAATGTTGAAACCACACATTTAAAGGTCAAGGTGGTTACAAAAATTTAATATTGAAACCGCTCATGTAGTAGTATGTATCTCTATTGCTTTATATAAAAAAGTTGATTTGTGAATTCTATATATACATGATTGACATTGATAATCCATCTTCAAATTTATAATTTAAAATTTTATAACTTTAATGGGTTCTAACACTATGGCTTACATCATTCGACAAGTCAAATCTTCATCAATCGTTAAGGTACAAATATATTTTTTATAAATAATTAGGTTCTTGGTTATTTTATTCGATTATTATATTGTTAACAAGTTATCTTTTTCAATGTCTATTACATTTCATTTTGTATTGACATTTATCTTTAATTTATGTCTTTTAACTATTTATGTTACTCTCTTTAATTTAACTTTATGTTATTTAGAGAGGTGGTATAGTTGCCTTCGTTATGGTTAATAGTTATTTTAATTAAAATTTGCATTATTCTGTAAAGTTATGTAAAAAATTTATATAAATGAACAAACATTTGCTTCGCCACTATATTTAATTACTGGGGTATCCGCTGCCGTATTGCGCGGGTAACACGGTAGTATTTTGTTAATTCTAACACCGTAACACCCTTAATGGAGTAAGCTTTTTGGAGACCTTTATAAAAGAAATTGATTCATTAACTGATATGTCTAATGAGGAAAATTTTCTCAAAAAGCTTTTCTGATATTTGCTAATTTAAGATGAATTTGCGATTGTAAGAGGCTGATTGTTAAAGTATTTCTTTAGAGATTTTTGATTCTCCCTGTTTTAAAATATTGCTTACTTTTATGATAATGTTCATGCTCAATTCGTGCTAGTTCATTTAATGTTAAATTCATCACGCAATTTTCCTTGGAAAATATATAGAATTTACTTGGTTTGAGTTTGGGTTTGTTGGACCAAAAGTCACAATTCATGATTACAAAAAAAAATTTGAACTTGATATATGTACATATATTATTATTCTACAGCCGTTCCGGAAAAAAAAAACATTTACATATCCTGTCTATATTTTTATTGTCTTCTATTTGACTTTTTTAAATCAATCTTTTTTCAACTTCTCTTTGATCTTTATTATTTTTGTTTGTGTTACATTAATACTTTATGAAAAATAGTATACAGTAAAAATATAGTTACAAACCGACCTTGAACTTTTACCTATTTACGACTTTTTTATATAACAAACTTTATTTATCAAATATGGAGCGTATATCTATCGATTCATTCAGAAAAAAATGTCACTGAAAAGATTGTCGAATTGCGAACAAAACAAGCCTAATATTACAATGATTCTGACATGCGTACGATTTTATAAAAAATGTTGAAGTTTAATATATACATTAAAAAAACAATTTTCAAAACGCACCCTGAAGTATGGTAAACGTTACAAACCCGATAACTTACCAACGACTTTTTTGGATAAAAAAATTAATTTATCAAATCTGCAGCGCATTTCTATCGATTTAATTGCGAAAAAAAATGTTACTGAAAAGATTGTCGAATTGCGAACAAAATGACCTTAATATTGCAACGCTTCTGACATGTGTACGATTTTATAAAAAAATCTTAAAGTTTAACATATATTTATTTAAAGGGAAATGCTAACAGCAGCCTTTAGGGCTGTCAATAACAACAAATTTTTCATAAAATATGCCAATATTAAGACATATTTCTAAACATGCTCCGCATTTTTCGCTAATATGGCCAATGAGAAGTGTGAATTGAATTTGTGTGTGCGAAATTATAGGAAGTTGTTAGTGATTTTATTTGAATTTGAATGATTTTATTTAGACATTGTATATTGTCTTAACACAAATTTTGAAAATTAGTTGTTAAGAACAGCCCTAAGGGCTGTTGTTAGCAAAACCCTAAAAAAATGCTTACTTTTATGATAAAGTTTCATGCTCAATTCGTGCTAAGTTCAAATAATGTTAAATTCATCACGCCAATCTCCTGGAAAATAAAGAATTTACTTGGTTTGAGTTTGGATTAGTTGACCAAAAAGTCACAAATCATGATTACCAAAAAAAAAATTTGAACTTGTACATATATTATCTTCTATAGCCGTTCGGGAAAAAAAACATATACTATCTCCGTCTTATTTTTATTGTCTTTATTTGACTTTTTTTAAATCAATCTTTTTCAATTTTGATCTTTAATATTTTTGTTTGTGTTACATAATACTTTATGAAAATTATACCAGTAAAAATATATTTAAAAATCAATTCATTCATATATTTTGCATCAAGTATTATATAATACAAACAAAAATATTAAAAATCAAAGTTGCAAAAGAAAATTTTCAAAAAATCAAATAAAGACAATAAAAGTGGAACGGAAGAAGTATCATTTTCGTTTAACAATACATCAAATACTTCATGTCTACGGTATATTAAATCATATTGTAAAAAGGAGATTATAACTCTCTCATGTACTCCATGTTGTTTCAATGTTAGCATGTTATGAGAATAAGTAAATTGATGTGTGCCAGGTAATCGCGCAATGCGGCGGCGGGTACCCGGTAACTAAATATAGTGGCGAGCAAACGTTGTTTATTTATATGTTTTTTCTAACATAATTTTACAAAATAATGACAAATTTTAATTAAAATAACTATTAACCATACCGATGCAACTATTTCACATCCAAATAACATAAGGTTAAAATTAAAGAGAGTAACATAAGTAGTGAAATACATAAATTAAAGATAAACGTCAATACAAATAAAATTTAATAGACATTGAAAAAGATAACTCGTTAACAATATAATAATCGACTAAAATAATTAAGAACCTAACTGTTTAAAAAAAACATATTTTTACCTTAACGATTGATGAAGATTTGACTTATTGAATGATGTAAGCCATAATGTTATGACTCATTAAAGTTATAAATTTTTAGATTAAAATTTTGAAATGGATTATCAATGTCAATCATGTATATATAGAATTCAAAAATCAATTTTTTTATATAAAGTAATAGAGATACATACTATTAAATAAGCGGTTTTAACATTAAATATTTGTAACCACCTTGACCTTCAACATTAATTTTAAGACCATGATTATGGTCATGTAACCACTATGAATTCATGAAGGAGGTTATGAGATTAATTGTTCGATTAATGCTTATAACTCCTTTTGACCAGGAGTTACAAACTCTTTTAAATGAGATATTATTAACACATGCTAGTTAAAAAATGTATACATTAAATCTGATGTGAATTTTAAAATGTTTATGGTGAACATTGACTAATGAATTTATATCTTTCTCAAACAAGAAATGTTTTGGTCCCTTAAAAATTTTAAGACTTATAAAATATAATCACACCCGCCACTGGAACGGCGACGGGTACCCTGTGACTATATTTTGCGACGAACAAATGTTATTCGGTTAAACGTTTTTCTAACAACTGTTAAAAATTTAGATCTGCAAAATAAAATCTATAGATCTATAAAAGAATTATAAAAAGCAAAGTGCATAACATTTATGTACTAAATAATTAAATTCTCAAATTGTAAAATTTAAATCAACATGACTAACAAACTATGTTCATTTTGTATCAATCGTGAACTTTACACATGGCATCCATGCTTCACCATTAAAAAGAGATCAAGCTGCTTAAAACATTTATATAGATATAACAAAAAGTACATTGGACATGGAAATATTCACATGGATATACCAAAACCGCTCAAAATCACCAAAAACACACTGAAATCACCTAGTGCACTGAAACCACCTAGTCCACCAAAGCCATGATCATTAGCTTGGCAGACGACGGAGACAAAATGGTGGCGGTAGCGGCTGACGACACATGATGTTGGCAAAGGTGGCGGTAGAACTAAACGGTAGTGGCTGCAAAATCTTATATGTGAGACGACGAAATTTGATGGTTTGAAGAAAGAGAGAGAAAGGTGTTTGTGTTTTTAAAAGAGATAAAATAAAGAGATGGAAATTGTGTAATGAATTTTGTTAGTGTGTTAGGTTTTTATACTCAATGAGTATTTGAGTTTGTGATTTACACTTTAAAGATGTTTAATGGACTGTTGCAAATGGACCACATAAATGCATTTAAATGGACTGTTATAAAATAAGCATGTTACGAAATGAAGTGCATGAAGACACTTTAATTTTCAGTTATGAGGCTTTAAATGACCCCTTTTTTAAAGGCTTTTAATGTTGGTTGTATGCATGAACTTTCCCAAAGAAGTAATCTTTTTTACTTAAATTTTTTTAAGACTTCTAAAAATAGAATGAGCTAAATGCTTTATGAAATAGTAGAGATTATTGCTTTAGTATTTCATTTATTTTTATCTCATTTTTTTAACATGATATAGGTTGAGACATAAAATTAGAAAATCTCTATCCATAAATTCGAGAAAAAAATATTAGAGCAATTATATCTTATATACTATAAAATTGAGTTTTTTATATTTAATGTGCAGTATTAATGATTCAAAACCAAAGATTTTTATCCCTAAACTCATTCCACCATCCCATCATCTTCTTAACAGCCTCTTGAGAAAACCAAAGGCCTCCCTAATATTTAATGTTGAGTCGTTTCTTAATGATATCTGCCAAAAAACATACACACCCTAAAACAAGAAAACACCCATAATCGATTCATCCCCAAACTCCCTTCCCACCACAAAGTGAGATTTATTTTCTTGAAGAAAACAATGGGCTTGCATCTATATCAGATTTATAAAGTGTGTTATTGTTATCAATACCATCTTCATCTTTATCATGACGGGGAAGAAGATGATGTTGAATCTACTAATTTTTGTTTGGGATCTCAAGATTCTGTGATGAATTATTCAAGTAATTTATATTTTTATGGATATCAATTTAATACTTATTTGATCTTGATTATGTAGTTATTAATCTAAGTTCTTATTATTGATATATATGGAACATTTTTTAGATGGGAAAGACATGGGGTTGTTTAGGTTTGCTTATTTTCTGTTTATGCTTATGGCTTATAAGCCTCTGGTAATGTTCTTATTAGAAAGTGCAAAAAGCCAATGAGCCCTTAAGATATTGAATCCCAAACACCCTTTAAAACTGATCATATGCTTATAGCAATATACTCATCGCATTTACAAGAGTTTTGTGTGTTTTGATCGATGCAAACTGCTTATGATTATCCACATATTAAAGGGTGGAGTAAAGCAATTCTGAATAAGCAGTTTGGGAGTTGCTTATTTAAATTATATAATTGATTTGGATAATTTTACTTCTTGAATACTTAACCCAACTACTACCTGCCAAGCACTAAAATCAACATACTATATAATTATTGAGTTGTGTGTAGCATAAGCGAATCCAAACACTGCATTGTTGCATTACATTTTGTTACGCGTAATTATCTGCTTCTGCTTAGTGCAAACATAACATAAGCAGGTTTAATAAGCCCTTCCAAACACCTGAGCTCTTGGATTTCTATGATTGCTATCTAGATTTGAAGAACCACATGCTCATTTCTTAGATAATTGTTTTTTGTGTAAAAAGATGATTGGGCGTAATAGGCATATCTTCATGTACAGGTAACTTTTATATCATTTGTTTTCTTAATATTTTTAATTGTTGTTTTAAGATTTTTGTTTCGTTTCTTATATGGATTTGATATAATATTTTTTCTATACAATATTTATTGAAAGTTGTGGACTTTAGATCATTTTATAATATTTTTATATAATTTTTACATTGATTTAAAAGGTTTGTACGTATGATATATTGGATGGGGTTTCTCTGTTTTTTTAGTTTTTTTATAAAAGATTTGTTTTCCCAAGGTAAATTTGTGTGAAGCTGTAAAACTTTGGAACAAATCTTTGATGGGTTTTGCTTTGTTTTCATTTTCTAATATGGATTTTTTTTTTGATATGTCTTGCTTGCCACCTCCATGAGTTGTAAAACCTCTCATCTCCATTACCATGTTTTTGGTTGAAGCTTTCATCAAACACTGTCAAAATTTGTTTGTTTATTAAGGCTAAGAACTAACTAAATTACATATAAATGACAACCCATTTGGGTGATGTGTATAATGAATATTCTGCATTTTCAATTCTAAGTTGTAGAATATTATGTGTTCAGGCGCACGACTAGGGATGAACTTGAAGGTGAAGACATAGAAATTACGAAAGAAGAATTTAAGACTATACGCAGAATGTTAACAGGAAAGGCGCCTCATGTAGAATTTAATCCACATCCGGTTGGTGGCTTTGTTATCTTTCTATGTCAAAATACAATACATGGTGTTAGGCTAGATTCATACATTTCCCAGATGTAGTTTATTCTTTGTTTTTAATAGGTCCTTTTTATAAGTACATGTTTTTTTCTGCAGGATTATGTTGATTGGTTTGCTTGGGATGGTGCTGGGCATCCACTATCAAATGCTCCAGAACCAAAAAGGCGTTTTATTTCTTCAAAACACGAAGCTAAAATGGTAAACACATATATGATTTTCATCTATTAAGCTGTTTTATAAATAATCGAGACTTTAAACACTACATTGTTGCATTACATTTTGTTACGCGTAATTATCTGCTTCTGCTTAGTGCAAACAGAACATAAGCAGGTTTAGTGCAATTAGAAAGGGATTAACAACATTTGACAAGCCAAAAGAAAAACCCCGTTACTATAACTTATGAGTTGATGATCCCGAAAATCCAGGACACGGATTGTCATATATACCTGCACCCAAACCTAAGTTACCAGGTTTGACATTTTTTCATTTCTATATTTTTGAGTTGTTCTATTAGACTAAAGTTCATTTCGTAATCTGTTTCTATGTTATTACCAAAAATCTTACAATCCAACTGTTTATTTAAAAGGCATGAGGAATCCTATAATCCGTCTCATGAATATTGTCACACCCCAAAAATATCAGAGTATAATGGCAACCATGGGCGTGTGACTTCATGAATATCATACTTCTAAGCAATACAGAACGACCTATATATGAGACGTTTAAGAAAATTGATCACTTGTA
>BQNB010096933.1:4695-25504 GCA_026074375.1 Tanacetum coccineum | reverse complement strand
TCAAATTTAAGCTTAGGGAGACCACGAACAAGACCGTGTCTAGCTAAATGGTTGATTGCACCAAAGTTCAGATGAGACAAATGTCGGTGCCATAGCCAGGACTTAGTCTTTAAGGCCTTTGACAAGAGACATATGGGAGAGGACGCCATCATATCTCCAAGAGATAGAGTGTACATATTATTACCTCGAGATCCAGTCAATAGATCAACACCTTCTAAATTATGAATGAAGCAGGTGTGTTGACGAAAAGCAACTTCAAGGTTTGAATCACAAAATTGCCCAATAGAGAATGAGTTGTGTCCAAGTCCTTCCACGTAGTAAACCCTTGATAACGTAACATTCCCAGTCTGATAATCACCATACCCCAATATCTTTGCCACGTGATCATTTTCGAATTTAACTGTACCCAAAAACTTATTGACGGAATTGGTGAGCTGAGAGCGATCTCCGGTCATATGCTTGGAGCAGCCGGAATCCAAATACCAAAGAACAGTTTGGACGACCTGCATTCATCAAGAGAGGAAGATGGAACATCGAAAACTTTGGATCCCCAAGATTAACTGGGTTCCTTTTTGTTAGCAGATACAGATTTAGGAACCTTAGAGTTGCTAATAGGAACATTAGTTTTAGATTTTCTAGGTTTCCTTGAGTAAACCAATGTTACAACAGGCTTAGGTGTTTCATTTTCTTGATCAAGTGGTTTCCTAAGGGGTACTTCAGTAGTTGTGGTAATCCTAGTTAAAGGGCACGCATTTCCTACTATAGTGAAGGTCTGACCAGTAGGTCTCCAGATGTATCCAATATTTGTAAACACCTTTCCTGTTGGTTTCCAAACTTTTCTCTTTGAATTTTTCTTAACAGATTTAGATTTATTATGAGCATTCACATTATTGATAAAATCAAGAACACACAAATCATGATTAGCAGAAAGCATGCAACCATTACACTTAACACATTTTAGTTTAGAATTCGCATTAAGCCTGGAATGCTGCACATGAGCAGTTCCTTTAGATTCAACAACACAATCTTTATTTTTCAAACTAGACTTAACTTTCCTAGGGTGGGCTTCTACTTTATTCTTCTGAGTACTACTTGGTGTTTGCCGAATCTTATCTTTCTTTGTATTGCCTGAAGGCTGTGATCCGCTAGCACTAGTAGACGGTTTTACTCCTGTAGAAGACAACATAGGTTTGTTAGAGACTATGTTTGATGTGTAGGCTATTTTGGTGATTGTGTATCCTGAGGATGTGACGGGCTCAGTGAATCTAACGCTTTTGTCCTTGTTCTTTGGGGTCACAGCCACTAATTTTCCATCAGCATTGTTGATACTAGGGCAGGTTTTACTGATGTTTGTAAGCAACTCCTGAACTAGTTTAGCATACCTACAGGCAGATTCTAGGGATTGATCTAGTGGATATTTTGATTTAACATGTTCAACTAGATCCCTAAGAACGGTAACTTCTTCCTAGGTATGCTTAATATAGGCAGACTGAGCTGTCTGTTTATTCAATAATTTAGGGGTTATTGGTTCCACATCAATCTTAAGCATTTCTGGATCACTAGGATGTTTTGTAATGTCATTATCAACTGGAGCTTTTTCTTTAAGTTTCCTTAAATCATCCTTGAGAGTTGTAATTACCAAAACTTTTTCCTGAAGACTAGCATTTAAATTAGAAATTTCCACAGACTTTAGATTGACTTGATTAATTAAATCATCACATTGTTCTTTTGATCGAATATGTGCTGGTTTAATCGAGTAATAAAGTTATTTATAAGTCTGTTTCAAATGCTCATTCTCAGCAATAAGCTTTGTCACCCTATGATCCAATTCAATGTTAATTGTTTGAATCTCCTCTAATTCTTGTTTAATCTTATCCTCATTCTTTTTCCTACTTAGAGCATTAATTCTCTCTTTCAACTTCTTTATGACTGTGTCTTTCTCTTGGGACTGAGCTTTCAATTCATTTAATTCAAACAATTGATCAAAACTTTAAGCACTTTGATTTGAGACAGAGTTGTCCCTTTGAAAAATTTCCTGATTAAGTTGAGTATCAACTTCTAAAGATATGCAATGTTTTTCAAGAGTGGTAAAACTTTTGAAGAGTTTATCGTAAATCTCTTTTTCTATGAAATCCTTCTTTTTGAGAAGCTCAGTCTCAAGTTTGAGACACTTTTCACATTCATGCACATTCACAGAACCAATATTAACAGACGAATTCACAATTATATTCACAATATCTTTGCTCAACACTTGTTCCAAGAGTCGTTCATTTTTGTTCAAAACTTGATTCATTTTAACTTCAAATGTTTTTTACCCTAAACGATGTTATTCCACAGCCTATTCCATTTGATGAAAGACATTTTGGACTTCAGAAAGTTCATCAACTAAATATTGATTGAATGTGTTAAATAAGTCCTTCAGAGCTTTTACAAATGGAATTATTTCATCCCTAAAACAAGCTTTTGTATGTTCGAACCCCCACAAACCCTCAGTGATAGCTGTGGGTGTGGTTCTTTCTTTGACAACCACGTCAAAACCAGCAAGATGGTGTTTAAGTTTCTTCAAACTTGTATTCACCATGCTGACTTTAGGAAGTTCTTTTGGAACCTCAACTATGGTGGGTCTACTAGAAAGAATGGGTTCTGGAGAATTCACCGAATTCTGAGACCAAAAGGCTTGTTCAGCAGATAATTCAGTTTGTGGAACAAAGCGTGTTTCAAAATCTTTATAAAGTTGGTTAAGAGCAGCATAATCGACTGGTGTAGTATTAACTTTCTTTTCTAACATTATGGGATCCTTTTGTCTTAAAAGCATTTTTGAACGACTCTTTTCAGCAAGCAACAAGGTCTCTTCAGAGTCAGGAATCACAATGGGATTAGTTTTCTCAATAATATCACCAACATATAGCTTTGGTTCCAACTGCTGAGCTTTCTTCAGATAGAAAGGATTTTGAAAACCTAGAGCTTGTTTAGTGGTATGATCATAGAAAAACTAAGGTTTCGTCAACATGTGAACAGTTTATACGGATTAATCTCTTTTAAAAACAATATTATCTAGCTCTTTGATCCTCTTTTCTAACGCAATTTCCCTATCGATGTTTCTAGATTCTTCTTTCTTAAAATCATTTTTGAGAAGAGTAACCGTTTGTGTTTAAGATTCATTTTCTTTTAAATGTTTTGAAAGAGTTTGTTTAAGAAGTTCAATCTCTACAGACTGTGCACATGAATCTGAAATGTTGTCTTTACTCGTTAAATCAACATTTTGACCTTAATTCAAAATTTTAATTTGTTCCTTATATCTTTCAATCTCAGCAGTTAAAGTATCATTGACACTTTTATTTTCCAGATTTATCTTCGTACAATTAGCAACTTGGGTTTTCAGTTGTTCAATCACAGATAATATCAGAGTATCTTGTTGTAAATGAGAGTTTGAATTCTGAATGGTTGGCTATTGTGATTCAATCAGATACTGAGAATAAGGAATGATATTGCTATCACTGGTTATTTTAGTCTCTGAATGGTTCACAACATTATCATCAGCTTGATAAGCAGCATTGTGAGTAATGACCGTCTATGTGGCTTGAGCTTCTGGAATTCTTGGATTTGCCTTGCAATACCTCATCACACGATTGCACATGCTATATAGGTATAGCTCAAAAGACATTGTTTCATTAATCCTCTACCTAGAGGAAAGAGCTACGAAAAAAAAACATAAGAAAGGCAGTCGGATAGAATTCAGAACATAGTGTTTGTGATTACATTCTTGCTAGATTCTAAAGCACTGGGAAAATGGAAGCCAAACCCAAAACTGGTTCAATAACCAAAAGTCTAGGAATTGGCCTGCATCTAAGAGTAGTTGCGTTACGACAAAGACTGTGCCCATAGCAGAACACTTTAGGAATTCTAGCAGATTTTCTGACTCTAAACATTTTGTTTACTCAACATGTCAGAAATGTGTCTTTAATGCCAATCATGATTCTTGTTTAACAAAATTCCGGAATGAGTCAACTCACGTGCACTAAGGTTCTATCCAATAAGACAACAAAAAGATACATACCCGTAGAGCAAACAAGTTTTGCAAAGAAACCAAAAAGGCAGATCCCAAAAAGACATAGGTCTTCAATCAAAAAGACTTCCGTTGTGCCTAAGAAAACAATGACTCGTAGATCTTATCTTAGGTGGAAACCAACAGGTAAAATTTCAAGATGTT
The DNA here is from genome assembly GCA_026074375.1 of Tanacetum coccineum. Classification (NCBI taxonomy): domain Eukaryota; kingdom Viridiplantae; phylum Streptophyta; class Magnoliopsida; order Asterales; family Asteraceae; genus Tanacetum; species Tanacetum coccineum. Next base: position 21,294 of record BQNB010096933.1, on the reverse strand, counting down.
GGTTTAGGTGGTTCTACTAGAAATGTTATTCATATCTAGCACAACCAAGGTTGATAGTGAACCTACAAATGGTTCAAATGACGATATCACGAACCAGTATGAATGCAAACAAACTCTTGATGTCAGTGCAGGTACACTTAACATACATGCAAGTACATCTTTAAATCCTACAAAGGAAGGACTCCGAGTTTGGTTGCTGAAAAGATTGATATCTGAGAAACCAGAGCTTCAAGGAATTTTCATATGATGCATAAGCAATGACTTCTGATCAGAACAGTTCATGAATCGGAATTCAAGCATCATCATCAATGAACAGCAAGTTCAATGTTGGTTCACTTGTTCCTCCGCAGACAGAAGCTACATTACGACAAGAGTTGGATCTACTATTTACACCATCACATAACATTGCTGAGGTCAACATGTAAATATTTCTTATAAAAACAAAATACAAAATATAAAATTTCAAAAAGAAAATACAATCAAAATCAGAAATGTTTCAAAAAATTTTTTCACAACATGTCTCTTGGAATCGATAATATTTACGTACCTAGAAATGTTGATTAACATCGACACGGGCGTGTAAATGAAGTTCGAACAGGAGTTTTCAAATGTTTTCAAAACATGTCATTTCTAATTTTTCTTTATGACTTGTAATCACTCTTAGATTGCAACTCCGGACCGAAAGACAAAGGGAGAGTGGACGCATATAAGTGCGCTTATCCTTAGCGTTTAAAGAGAAATCTTCTAACATTTGGTTTTTCAAAAAGTTGAACATAATTTTTCAAGAATTTATTCATGGCGATTCAAAAATTTTACAAAATTACGTGTTCAACACTCCAGTCCTCATATTGTTTTACAAAACAATTATTCTACATTTGGTGTCATTTTTAAATGAGTCAATGTTTGAGGGGGAGTTTTTCTGAAAAACAATGTTTTAATGATTGTTGGATACATCCATTAACAGATTGTTATTGACATCTTAAGGAATAATAATGATATTAATAGATTGATGGTTATAAGTGATTAGGTGGTTTGAGCACCAATTTTTCAAGATTCCTTCAATAACATTCATAATCTTTCAAAATTGTGTGGCCTCAACAATGTTAACCCTTTAATTTTATATTTCATTTTTACACATGGTGTCATTGTTTTTTGGTGTCTATACATATGTAAAATGAGGGGGAGCAAGTTTATTGTTTCCACATAATTCTTGCCCATAGTCATATAAGTTTTCTCCCCATGTATTTTAAGACAAAATTTTGAATCACAAGTATTTCAAAAACTAAAATGAATTAGTATTAAAATCAGACGGGGAAAAAGGGAAATGTATTTTATTGTTGATCTTGAAAATAATAAGTGATCTCATCGACTCAAAGTGCTTGATACTCTTTGAAAAAGGTTTTATAGTTATGATCTCTTACCCTACAACATCTTATTTCACGACGATTCTAAAGTCATAAGGTGGTAAGGTTAGGTATTTGTTTTATGATCCAACCAGAACCGGAGGGATCTACCCAAGGACACTCCATAGTTAGAAATGCAGTCCTTAGTTTTTTTTCGTTTTTTTTATATGATTGGAGATGAATAGTATAAAGGGAAGAATGCACCGGAACTAAGAGTGGAACTAAACACTTGGAAACAATCACAACAAGGTGTTAGTAATGAGTTTGAGTAAGCATTGAAGGGGTGAAGAATTAAAAGAAATGTATGGATAAAGGGTTTTAAGAAAGTTGCCCTCCAAATACAACTTAGGCTAGAAAAGTGGTCAATACTTATGCTGTCTGAATCACAATGTTGATTTGTTGTTATTGAATGAACGACAATCTATGGGACCAGTGATTGACTATCGCACTATCCTTCACAAGCATTCGGGTTTTCTCTCCAATAGAATAACTTGTCTAATTTTATTACGGATTATTACAACGTCTTCTATTGACTTTCACACTCCGAGATAGTTGTTTTGAATAAGGTGGCAGGTCGGATCCAGACCTCCGATTACTAAAACCAAAACGCACTAATCGAGCTAGAGCCAAGAGATCCAGAAATAAAATCTCATTAGGACACATTCTATGACAAACACTTGTTGAACACCAATAAGTTCACAAGCTGTTAACAAGAGTCCTATGCATTATCTTTGTGATTGTGCCAGAACATCCGAGTGATACTTATGTACTCACAATGAAGATGGAAATCCTGCTTGAGCCAGCATCAAACAAGCTCTTGGTAGTTGACTTGCGAGATTCAATATGAATCAAACTTGTGTTAACTGGAAAGAACATGAGGTGCGATTTCAATGTGAATAAACTTGTTCTCAGGAAAATGAAATTGAACGGCTTAATCCAGAAAGATAGTATACTATCTGATTCACTCTTTTACGTGTTGTCTGCTTTGAGATGTTCTTGGTTATTGAGAACTAGCAAGCATGGTAAATCTAATCATCTACCGTTTTTATGTGTTAGAAGATCCTACGCTATAAACTAGGTAAACTGTCAGGAGATTCTTTAAATCTACTGATTACTGGTACAATACTTTATACTGTAAATCAGTCCTTACAGAACCAAAAGGTTATCTAACAATATCCGGAGAATAACAAGCCATAATCGTCACACGCTTGATTGGAATAACTGTTTTATTTCTGGAGATACATAAAAGATGGAGTTGGTGATGCCTTATTTCCAAGCTAAGTCGGATTATTTACACATGTTTTATGCTCAAACTCAAAGACATACTATAAGCATCGAGATTCATGAATCATGAAAGACTCAAGAATTAAAGACCAAAGTTATTCCGCACAAACTCTGATATAAAAAGGACCTTCCTTCAAAGATATAAAGTCTTATCAAGGGAGATTGTTATCAGGTTTCAGATGATGCTAAAGTATGAGCATGTTTGGTTAATACACAAGATCGCAGCGTGGCAAAGCGATCAAGACGGAAGGATAAAGCTTTAAAGATCTCGGACGCAAATGAAGTCAAAAGACAATGACAACAGGCTAAAGATCAAAGATCACAAAGCATGAAGGAACATGCCTACACAAGATAAAGAACCAGACAAAGTCAAGAGCTTAACGACAAAAGAAATCTCATTGATATCTTCGTCAGAGTTTGGTCACAATGAAACTCACTTCGGGGAGATTGTTTAGCTCAAAATATTGAGTCGAACGATGGAAGTTCGTTCATTAATTATATTAGGTCTCAGTCATTAATTAATATACGTTGTAATAGGCTAGACAGGTAAACGGGCTCTTATATGTAATCTTACCGTCCAAGTTGTTTAGGGCAAAAGCCTAAGTATATGCAGCCCGGCCACGCTAGAAATTGACTAATGGATGAAAGCCTTTTAGTTTTGATACATATACACCTCCTCAAGGAAAGTGAGGGAGGTTGGTCATTTGTAACTTACACATTTGCAAGTAAACAATCTCATTCTCTCACTTTCTCTCTCTACTTTCTGTCTCTACAATGCTTATCATCATCCAATCTTATTTTCTTGTTCATCAATATGAAGTGAAGTGATTCTAGGGTTACCGACATTTAGCATACCTACAGGCAGATTCTAGGGATTGATTTAGTGGATATTTTGATTTAACATGTTCAACTAGATCCCTAAGAACGGTAGCTTCTTTTTGAGTGTGCTTAATATAGGCAGAGTGAGCTGTCTGTTTATTCAATAATTTAGGGGTTATTGGTTCCACATCAATCTTAAGCATTTCTAGATCACTAGCGGTATTCTGTTAACGTCATTATCAACTCTAGAGCTTTTCTTTATGTTCCTTTAAATCATTCCTTGAGAGCTGTAATTTACCAAACTTTTTCTGAAGACTAGCATTTAAATCAAAATTTCCAACAGGTCTTAGATGTCTGATTAATTAATCTATGACATTGTTCTTTGATCGAATAACGTGCTTGTTTATCGAGTATAAAGTTGTTTATGGTCTGTTTCAAATACTGCATTATCAGCAATAAGCTTTGTCACCCTATGATCCAATCCAATGTTAACTAGTTTCAATCCCTCTTATTACTTTTGAATTCATATCCTGTTCTTTTTCCCACTTAGAGCGTTAATTCTCTCTTTCAACCTTCTTTATGACCGTGTCCTTTATCTTGGGACTGTGCTTTCAATCATTTAATTCAAAAAATTGATCCAAACTTGGAGCACTTTGGATTTGAAACAGAAGTTGTCCCATTGAATAATTTTCCTGATTAGTTGTTGTATAACTACTTCTGTAAGAGATGCAATGTTTTTCAAGAGTGGTAAAACTTTTGAAGAGTTTATCGTAAATCTTTTTTTCAACGAAATCCTTCTTTTTGAGAAGCTCAGTCTCAAGTTTGAGACACTTTTCACATTCATGCACATTCACAGAAGCAATATTCACAAACGAATTCACAATTATGTTCACAATATCTTTGCTCAACACTTGTTCCAAGAGTCGTTCATTTTCGTTCAAAACTTGATTCATTTTAACTTTAAATGTTTTAGACTCTAAACGATGTTGTTCCACAGCCTGTTCCATTTTATGAAAGACTTTTGGACTTCAAAAGTTCATCAACCACATATGTATTGAATGTGTTAATTAAGTCACCTTCGAGCTTTTACAAATGAATTATTTATCCCTAAACAGCTTATGTTGTTCGAACCACCAGAACCCCCTCAGTGATAGCTATTGGGTGTGGTTCTTTCTTTGACAACCACATCAAAACCAGCAAGATGGTGTTTAAGTTTCTTCAAACTTGTATTTACCATGCTGACTTTAGGAAGTTCTTTTGGAACCTCAACTATGGTGGGTCTACTAGAAAGAATGGGTTCTAGAGAATTCATCAAATTCTGAGACCAAAAGGCTTGTTCAGCAGATAATTCAGTTTGTGGAACAAAGCGTGTTTCAAAATCTTTATAAAGTTGGTTAAGAGTAGCATAATCGACTGGTGTAGTGTTAACTTTCTTTTCAAACATTATGGGATCCTTTTGTTTTAAAAGCATTTTTGAATGACTCTCTTCAGCAAACAACAAGGTCTCTTCAGAGTCATCACAATGGGATTAGTTTTCTTAATAATATCACCAACATATAGCTTTGGTTCAAACTGTTGAGCTTTCTTCAGATAGAAAAGATTTTGAAAACCTAGAGCTTGTTTAATGGTATGATCATAGAAAAACTAAGGTTTCGTCAACATGTAAACAGTTTGTGCGGATTGATCTCTTTTAAAAACAATATTATCAAGCTGTTTAATCTCTTTTCTTAAAGGCTATCTCTTCTATCTATGTTCCTAGATTCTTCTTTTCGTGATATCTCTTTGGAAGAGAAAACTTTTGCATTAAAAGATTCTTTTTCTTTTTAAATGTTCAAAAAGAGTTTGTTTAAGGCGAATCAATCTCTATCAGACTATGCACATGATCTAAAAATGTTATCATTACTCATTAATTCAACTTTGTCCTTCATTCAAAACACTTTAACTTGTTCCTTATATCTTTCAAGCTCAGCAGTTAAAGTATCATTACACTTTTATTTCTAAGATTTATCTTGGTACATTAGCAACTCTGGGTTTTTAGTTGTTTCAATCACAAATAATATCTGTTCAGTCTTGTGTGCAGAAGATGTTAGAATTCTAGAAAAGATACCCTGTTGTGATTCGATACATACTAAAGAATAAGAATGATACTTGCTTTATCATGTGTTATTTTTAGTCTCTGAATGATTCACAACATTCGACTGTTTAGAAGATGGCATCACCTGCACAACTTGATCAATCATATTATTATTTACATTATCATGATTGTGTACCTTAGCAAGAGCATCTGAACCGAAATGAGATAATATGTTTTTTTTCCATGACATTGAGTCAACTTTTGGCTAGTGTTGATGTTCATCACAAATCAGAGTCATAGCATCCAAATCATCAGCTTGTTATGCAGGCATTTCGAATGAGTAATGTCTTTGTGTGGCTTGACCTTCTAGATTCCTAGATACTGCCAAGATATGCTAGTTCATCCTCATATTAGAATTTGGACCACTTGCTTGAGCTCATTTAGATTTGTACCAGCAAACTTTGTCTTTAAACCTGAATCATCCCGTTTCCTCATTGGTTTGGTGCATTGGTTTGGACCTTGTGTCCTTCTTCCTTTTGCAATTGCTAAACATGTAACAATCCTCTATTTCCTCGAGGTCATTCCCACTTGCTCCTGGGAGTGAAATTTTTTGTTAGTACCCATTGCATATGACATTTGTTCCCTGTTACTGGTTGTTTGGTTACATCGTCCATCATTAATGGTGGCTTGTTTTACCTTTAGGTTTGAAGTAAGTTACTTGGCTGGTTATTTGTAGGGGGATAACGGGAGTCAGTCGACTACAGCAGTCAGAAAGGACATCATTGATTTATGGAACAATGGGATCATTCATTTCTGGAACACTGGTATTAATTAGACCCGAGTCTGGTTGAGGACAAATTCGATTATTAGTTATTTGAGGGAGCATTATTTCTAATATCTTAGGATGGATGATGATGGTGAATAAATTGTTGTGGTGGAATTAATTATTGATACTATTGGGATGGATAAGTGATTAAATGATGTGTTGATGATTTAATGAGTTGGCATTGTTGAGACTGATATGGTTGATCCATACTATGAATAACGGATATAGGGAAACAAATTGTTGATGTTTAAGATGTTCTGGTAGAGTGCTGATGAGATTGATAAGGAGACTGTGTTTTCCATTTGGTGAGATGCAACTAAGCAAGGGGATCGGAAGTTTGCGTTCATGCAATCAATCGAACTTTCATTTGCACTGCCGTTCATGTTGTTCTAAAGTAGAGCATGAATCTGATCAACATTAAGTAGTATGCAAGGTCTTTGACCAAAACTTCTAACATTTTAACGTATTTGCTCCATTCAGTGGGAAGGGTATTCAGAAATTGGTATTGACTTGAAAATTGCTCTAGTTGCATCTTGAAAAATTCTTATCATTGAGTAGCAAAGTGAATCCAAGAAATAAGTACTCTTTTTTTCTTTTTTTGTTGTAATGAACTCTCTTTCTTGTATGTAAACTTATCAAATTCATCGTACAGCTTACATTCTCATTCTTGCTTCGTTAACGATGTTCCTTGCAAGAGCAGTTTGATTTTCTCCCAAATATCCTTGGCTACACGATGTTGACTAACAAGAAGCATTAATTTCAGTTTGGAGGCCTCTTGTAGTTGATGTTTTTTTGCTTTGCTGTCACTGTCAGCTTGTATGGTTTCTGCGGGAGTTTATATTCAATTGTATTCTATTGGTTCTGGTTACACCATCCACTATAATTGTGGCCCAAACCAAGTGGACCTTTTTTTTCACTGAAGCAAGAATTATTTACATGAGGGTCATATTCATCGTATAAAGTTCCATTTCTGCTTTTCCAGTGTATACACGTGTTTTTCAAGCTTTGGTGGTTTATTGTAACCACCGAGAGAAGAAGTGACTTATCAGCAAGAGTCGTCATTGATAAATTGGTATGTTCAATGATTATTGTTTGATCGAGCGGTGATAGAAAGTAATTGTGTTTGAGGGTGTTGTCTTTTATGTGTTTTTTAAGTCTTGAAACTACACGGGATTTTACAATTCTTGATAAAACTGGGAAAACAAGTAAGTGTTTCACGGGATTTTACAAGTCAAAGAAATAAACCGTATAAATTTGATAAAGCAATATTGAGTTTTAAGTGTATGTTGCAAATTCGGGTCCTTAAGAGAAAATTACAAATTCGTGCCCTTAAGCAAAATTGCAAATTCGGGTCCTTTGAGAAAATATGAAATTTGTATCTTGTTTAAGCCATTTTATGCAAATGTTAGGGTCCTTAGCAAAATTGCAAATTGGGGTCCTTAAGAGAATTGCGAATTCGGAAATAACTAGAAACTGTTAATTTGGATTGAACCTCAGACTGCGAATTCGGATACAACAAAGATTGCCAATTCGGATAGAACTAAAAATTTGCTAATTCGGGTACCACCTGGAAATTGCCAATTCAGAAAGAACTAAAAATCTGATAATTCGTGTACCACTAAAAATCTGCAAATTTGGGAACAACAAAAATTGCAAATTCGGATAGAGCTAGAAACTGCGAATTCGTGCACCACACGGACGAAACTCAAAATCTTTAAAACACAAAAAAAGACACCTTTTTGATTGTTTTTTCCCAAAATTTCTTGTACAACTAGTATTCTTAAACCTATAGGTACCTTAAAAATGACAACTTTTTGGTTTTTAAGCCGAAAATTTCAAAATCAAGATTTGTACTTTATAAGGTTTTTGAAAAAAAATAGATGAACAAAAATGAGTTTTTCTTTGATCCAAAGCTAAAATTAAGATACTAGATCAGATTTACCAAGTTAAATAATCCTTTAGTGTACACAATAGCTTTGAAATCAAAGAAAAAAATAGAAAGGACAAAATTTTTGCAAGAACACTCGAACCAAACAATAAACACAAAAACTAAACACACCACTCCATGGCTCTTGATACCAATTGAAGAATACAAGTAATCTTTGATATGAGATGGGAAGGAACTTAGTGAGAGAGAGTGGAAGGAAGGATGTATTCTAGAGAGAGAAAGTAAGAAACATGTAATTCATAAGTGAAATGAGAATACAAAACCAACCAACACCCTCTCCAAGCTATGGAGAGGGTATTTATACCCATAGGTTGGCCGGCCATGGGCCTATTGATGGGCTTATCATGGGCCTTAGGCCATATTAGCTTAATATGATTAACATATCTAACTACGGACTTTGACTAGTAAATATTGGAAGTGACCGAGACTTTTCTTGATCCTAACAGGAAGGCTGAACACGAATTAACGACTCAATCGGGAAGATAGTAACTTACTGATTCACTCTTACCGTGTTGTCTGCTTTGAGACACTCCGGTAATGAGAACGGATAGTGCAGCTGCGGAACCCTGTCAAGAAGATTCTCTTGAAGTCTACCAGATCACAGACAATATTTATACTGATTAACGGGGAACTATAGTTATTGCAATCATATTCGACGAAGTGACAAAGACACTTTCATCCATATATGTTGTTTATCACTAAACCATTCATGCAAGTTTCTCGACGGTGGCAGCAGTTAACCGATGACTAGTTAAACTCATAGCCACATGCTCATACCAGACCGACATGTGTAAAGACATTATGAAGGCTCAAGTACATGTTTTAAAATACTTCTGCTACTCTGATATTGCATGTTTTCCTTAAAATGATGAAGTGTTAAACTTAATGAATTTCAAGAAAGATGATAATACAAGCTTTCAAGATAAAGAAAGGTATGAGCATGTCAATCTGAAAGGGTCTTCCCACCGCGTAAGAGTGACCAGAACCCGTCTGTAAACATCCCCGCCAAGGCCAACTTTAGTAGTCAAAAAGGTCATCTCTTTCCAGATTGGAGGGCTTTTTTTGAACTAAGAGAAGAAGCATGTCTTCAATGTTACGCAAATTAAGTCTTGTAAAGTCTCCTTCTACGAACTTGTAAAGTGACTGATCTTCTCTTCGAAAAATAATCTCCTCCAGATACCCGTAATCATACTTCTTCATCACTTTAACATGTGTTACTGCAATGATTCTTTTTGTGGAGAACACATCATGCTTGGACTTTTTGTTGCTTGCATATCCATAAAAGTGTTGTCATTTTGGACCCTAGTGAGAGATTCCCCACATAGCATATTTGTCATAAGATACTTTCACTAGACTCCATAGAGATGGAACCATGTCTTCTATGCCCTCAATAGTATCATACTTAGCAGCCTTGGTTTTTGTTGTAGAAGTCGTATATTTGCTGCTTAAACTTCCACCTTTCAGATATTCAAGGTCGTTGTTGAAGAAGTAGTTAGCAGGAACTACTTGACGACCTTGATCTTCAATTAATGGTAGAGGCTTGCTGAGGTCAAATGGATATTCGTGTCCTTTAGGGTTCGTCCAGTCAAGTTTATCGGTAACAGCCTTATAACACTCTTCAAAATGATATTCGAGTTCCACTCGGCTTTTGCATGTCCCTTTGAGTAGATTGAAAGCTGGTCTAACAAGATATTCTTGTGTCAGATTCTCAATCTTCAGATTATTCAAGACATATGCTGAGAAGTCGATGGGAGTGCTCATCAGCTCATCGAAGGTAAGAGGAGGTTTTCTTGCTTTAGCAATTTTGCTGATCCAAGTCTGAGGAGGTCTGAAATCAATTTGTTTGCCAGCATTCCAATCACGATCAGGAGTTGGAGGCCTTTCTGGTTTCTTGAACCAATCATGCTTAGAAGCTTCCTCGACATTAGGTTGATCCTCAGTGTTACCCAAGTTATCTCCTTGATCTCGTGGCATCTCGGTGTCTGCAGTCTCAAACACCAGTTCCTATGCTTGAGCAGACTTGCCATATGATTTTGACTGAGATTTAGAGCCTTTGGAAGAGCTTGATTTAGACTCTTTTGACTTAGAGCCTCTTGATGGTTCAACATCCTTGCTTGTCTTCCTTTTCTTCAACCCTTGGTCTCATCTAGGAAGAGGGTCTTCATCTTTGTCTTTGTCTTCACGGTCTCTCTTTAAAGAATACGTTTTACCATAAGAGTCAAAGAGATACTTGTCGAGCTGATAAGATATGACCAGTGCATCGTAGAAGTTTTTGTGTTGTTCGGCAGCTTGATGCGATTTACTTTTCTCCAACTTGTCTAACAGGATCTTCTTCAATTCAAACTCAATGAAAAATGCTGCAGCCTCATATGTAGATTGCGGTTGAGAAGAAGATATAGCCAAAACAACATTCTCAAGTGATTCATTAATAGTGCTTTGGATCATAGGAGTAGCAAAGTCAGATATCTCCTTAGGTAAAATCTAAGGAAGTTGACTTTTGACTTCATCTTTGATAATCTCATTCATTGATTGTAAAAAGACAATGGAATTTCTCTTCTCAGCTTGAGATTTCTTCTCAAATTCGATTGTGTATGACTGGAGAGCTGTTTGAGTAGCAAATCCAATTCTTTTACTAAGATGTTCATCCATGATTGTAGGAATTTGTACGAGGATTTATGCACAATGATCAACTTGTTTGACTTGAGAAAGTTATTGTTCCACGGTAGACACTCTTTGGTCAAATCTAAATAGGGATGCAAAATCTGGAAGCGCGGGAATTAAGGAGGTTGTTGGTTTTGTTCTTGGTATGGGAGTTGGTGTTGTCATTTATGGAATAGAAGAGAATGGTTGAATTATCGGAGGAACAGTCGTTGCAACTACAGTAGAGGTTTTCAGGATAGCTGTTACAGGCACAGTAAGAAGAGGGGGTGCTTGAGTGCTTGATTCTTCATGAGGAGTCTTAACAGTCATTATAGAAGCTACTTCATCAATGACTGGTGAAACGTTATCCAAGTTAAGAATTTTGCTTGCAAAGTCGGATGAAACAGAATGAGTCTTTGCTTGAAACTTTCTGTATTTTGTGAAGAAGTGTAGTGGTCACGTGAGCATCTTCAACATTGACTTGCCATTGATAAAACTTTTCATAGAACATTGGCAGAGTAGTATCAGTCATCTCTGCATCTCCTTTCCCTACTTCTTCATGTTTTGTAACTTTTGACCTCACGTTCACATCCTTGTACAATTCATCATAATCTTCATCATCATCATCATTGAATTCAAAGCTATCAGGAGTACGTATATCCTCTTCTTCTTTTTCTTCTTCTTCATCATCATTCTGATTAAGCATCAGATTCTCATCTTCATCAGAATCCGTCTTTTCACTATCACTAGCTTCTTTGTCTTCATTAGCATCACTTTCAACATCATCTTTATCATCATCCTTGGTTACTTCATTACTGTCATCATCATTGTCATCATTACCACTATCTCCCCAAGATTCATTTTCACTCTTAGAAAGATATTTGGGTACATCTGGAACCCCTGGTTTAGTACTAGTTCCTTCATCTGTACTAGTTGTCTTGTCTTGTGACTCATCAAGAACCTTTAGTTGAGAACCAACTCTATCACCTGAGCCACTTGCATGAAGCATGTGAGAATCCTTCTTGTTGAGAATTGTTTAAGCTCCTAGGATCGAAAACCACAAAGTATGTAGATACGCAGCGGAATTTTAAATATATAACAATGTTATTTTCACAAGTTTATCCATTCACATCAAGCCCTAATTCTATTTGATCAGAATAGAACGGTTACCTACCTATAACAAGGATCAAGAACACCTTGACCTTAGGGCTAACACGATCTCTAGTGGTGAGATCGCCTGGTGTTTCCTGACTACATGATTGAAACACCTTAAGCATATATTAGACTTCTAAAACACACTTATAAACAATGTCTAGGGGTCTCTTTATATATAGAGTCCATAAGACTTACAAGGAAATCTAATTGTATTAGGAAACTAAATCTTTTCCTAATCTTTGATCATTATCTTTTAAGAAAGTCTTTTAGAATCCTCCATCTTTTTTTAGAATTCTGTATTATCGACTTTGATCCTTTTGTTTCATTCTTTATCCTTTTAAGCAAGTTCTTTTGTATCATCAAATCAATAATTCCCAACAATCTTCCCCTATTTGATGATGACAAAACAAACACTGATTCCAAGATGATCTATAGTAGCTTAATCTTCATCTTCAAATCTGATCTTCCACGAATGAAACAATCTTTAATCTTCCCTTTAACATAAGATTTCCTTTGAACATGCCACCACACTCAATAAGTTGCAAATCATCTCTATAACATCTTCTCCTTTTTGTCATTATCCATTAGGGGACTATGAACTTATGCAACTTTGATCTTTACAACTACAAACCATATATCAAACTTCTAATCCAAGCTTTCTAATGTCTCAAATTACCCTCCATGACGCATAATAAGATAAATGAATTCAAGCAGTAGAAACTTAAATAGTTATAGTAATATGACTAGGCAGAATTAAGATCAAAACCTTCGCCCTTAAATGTTGCAAGTGAACATATCCAAATGGTTAAACTCTATTATCATATGTCTTAAAGAATATGCTTCCCCACCTGTAACAATATGTTAACCATCTCTTGAATCTCTAATTCTGTTGGCTCTTTGGAATGACTACTAATGGAGAAAACTCAGTATTACAAACTTAATGCTAAAGTAGAATAACCCAAACTTGTGTCTTATGTCTTGTACTATCCATGTGACTCCTAACTCATACCTAATTCCTTAAAGTATAATTAGACCTCAATCTCTTGACAAAATCCTCATCTAAATGAGACACTGAGTACTACAACGTAACTCCTTTAAGTGATAGCAAATGTGCTCATTGAGCATCATAAGTTTGTAGATCACACATTGCTAGATTTGACAAGTCTTCGTCAATATCGTTGTTAAGCTCAAACAAGTTATCTTTAAAAGTCATCATCCATCCACCCCGACTTTTAAGATATGATAAGAACACGCACTTGTGAAATTCCACTTCAACTCCAAATAAGTGATTAAAAATTGTCTCCGTAACCAATCTTTGCAATAAATCCCAAAAATAGCCAACGAATGAAACAACATTAAAATTAAACAATAGCAGTAGTAAATAACTGTTTCAACTCTAACAATAGTAACTTAATACTGCTTTAAACCCTTAATAGTAGTAACAACGCTAACAGTAGTAACTTACTGTTTTACCTTAGCAGCATTAATACATAAGCAGCATTAAAATCATCTTGGCAGCATTAATCTTGCATTGACATCACTAATATAAAGCAGTATCAATACCATAACAGATGCCATTCCCAAATCTGCAAATCATAACCTAAACTGCTTCTTCAAAAAACGAACACCAAAGCAGTATTAATTCATGAAAAGAACTTGTTGTTTTAGGGTTAACAAATCCATGATTAAACCAGCAGCACCATCACGAAGACTTCTAGAACAAACATTGGTAAAGCCCAAGTAATAATGATCGACATCGTCATTAGCTTTTCCTGTAAAACCTTGTAGTTACAAACCGATCATCAAGAACCTTTTGAATCTTTTCTTGTTGCAAGCCTTGTTGTTTGTCTTCAACGCCTTTTGAAGCTCTAGACACTGCTCCAATAAGAAAACCCTAATATAAGGAAACGAAACCCTAACCTATTTCAGCGAAACCCTTTCAAAACTAAAAACCTGTTTTGAACTTCATGATGTCGAAACTTTAGTGTCACAAACTAATCAACAATAAACCTTGCAACAAACTTCTGATGAACACGAAACCCTATAAGAATGATTATCAACGGGAATCCAATCTGACTTTTATTAATGGTCTTGATGCACAATACCAGAATTAAATTTAGAGAAAACAAGATAATTAACTTTGGAGTATTAGGGAATAAATTGAATGTGCAACAAGATTTAAAACCTTCTTCTTCAGTGAAATCATGTGTTTGCAAGATCAATAATAACAAAGATACCTTTAAAGTTAAAACCCTATGTTTAAGAAATCATGTGTCCCTGTTTTATGAAGACTAATATTAAAGAACAGTACCTTGCGAACTCCTGTTAACATGAAATCGATAATTCTTGCAAGAAACCAATCAATTTGCAAAACACGACAAGTCTTTGATTTTCTAAACCGAAAACCACACTTTCCTGCTTACCGAATTAGGGTTTGGTGTAAACCCTAATATTACCGAATTCACCAGTTACCAAATTTGAAGAAGAATAAGAAACTCGAAACACTTTTCTTTTAATTGTAAAATCATATAGATCCTAGATCAAGAGCCACTAGGCTCTGATACCAATTGTGGAGATCGTTTAGGAACTCATAGGATCAAAAATAACAAAGTATTGATATGCAGTGGAATATAAATAAAGAACAATGTTATTTTGTTGGTGATCGAGTTATGTTAAAGGTATCACCTTGGAAAGGGGTCGTACGTTTTGGAAAACGGGGAAAGTTGAACCCGAGGTATATCGGACCTTTCAAGGTGTTAGCCAAAGTGGGAACCGTTGCTTATAGACTCGAACTACCTCAACAGTTAAGCAGGGTTCATAGCACATTTCATGTATCCAATCTAAAGAAGTGTTTATCTGACGAGCCATTGGCAGTTCCGTTAGATGAAATACACATTGATGATAAACTCCACTTTGTTGAAGAACCAGTGGAAATCTTGGAGCGTGAGATCAAGAAGTTAAGGCGAAGTCGTATTCCCATCATCAAAGTTCGATGGAACTCCAAGAGAGGTCCTGAGTTCACGTGGGAACGCGAAGATCAGTTCCGAGAAAAGTATCCGCACCTCTTCACAAAAACCGCACCCTCGAAGAATGTTGCATCTTGAGCCTTGGGACAAGGCTCTCCTAACGGGTGGAGACTGTAACATTTCTCATTTTCAGGTTATTTACAACTTTAATAAATTCCATTATTTATTTTTAGAGTTTTACGCGTTCGCTTTTAATTATTATCTTATAGTTAAATCGCGTAAACTAAAAATCAACGTTCAATGTAAACGGACATCAAACAAATTAAAGTTTACATCAAGCAAGTGTTATATGATTATTAGGAGTATAATTTATAACTTTTCATAATTTATTTTTGTTGGTTACGTAAAACGCTTACGTTTCGCAATAAATTACATTCGGTCGTACCCGGAAGCACCTTTACCCATCTACACTCAAACAAATACCCACATTTATACCCAATACATAAAATTTTATCAACTTATTAATTAAATAAGCCTTATGGCCGGTTGAGTGTATATACACACTAAGCATCCAATTTAAATCCAAGTAATATACATTAACCCAACAAGGTACCTTACACAACACAACTTTCTAAACATTGGCTTGTCATTATCCTCCCCCCTCCTCACACCATGCGTCTCCCTCCTCCTAGGGAGGAGGAGAGCTCTTACACCTTGTCCTTGAAACCACCTAGCATCCCATGGTATGTTTAAGGTTGTTTAGGGTTTTCTTGCACATTATAAAAGGAAAGCCCTAGGTAACTAACTTATACTCTTCCCATTTACAAGAAAAAAATACATCAAACTCCCTCCTCACTACATAAAACCTACGGCATACCCTTTATGTGTTAGGGTTTCATTTTAATTTTGCATCCAAGGTATTCCAAGTATTCAAGTGTTCATTCCAAGGTTATCTAAGGTTACTCAAGGTGTTAACAAGCTTGGATTCGGGTTTAACAAGGAATTATCAAGAAAACATATTTAGGGTTTTCTTGATTAGGGTTTTGATTTTGAAAGCTTGGTTAGGATTTACATCTTGTGTTCATCATCCCACTTATCTTCTAAAAGGTCCATTTAAAGTATTTCATATTCATTCATTTATTTCCTATTGTGTACATACTTGTTGTATAAGTTAATCACCACCTAGATTCATTTTTAAGTTATATAAAGTGTTTAAGGATTTCATATGAACAAGTGTCATGAACAATTAGAGGACTTAATACATGTACGATATACGGTATAACACTTGGTGAAATTATGGTGCAAAGTTCTTAAACAAAAATGATTATAAACTAACTTTATTAATTAAAAACCCTAATTACTTTTAATACCTACTGTTCATCAAAGGTTTAAATTTTATAAATATAATATTTTGATAAATTTCCTTAATACGAATCCACGAACATAAAGAACTCGAAAAACGGAATTATAACGAACAAGTTACG
>BQNB010096932.1:8778-25504 GCA_026074375.1 Tanacetum coccineum | reverse complement strand
TTTAATGTTGCTTCTTGTGATGGATGTGCACGCTAGGCTTTAGAAAACTATCCATAAGATATTAAATTGTCATAGACGTATAGGGAAACGCGAGTGTGTAGAAAGGATACCATCTGGTATACCTTAACCCCAATATGGTTGATCCCTCTTAAGATATTTCAATTGCATTTAATATACTCTAAGGGGCCTTGTAATAGTTTTCATACTACCTTACTTGTGCGTTGCCTTAACGGAATATTAAATAGACGGCGGGTTCGTGTAATTCATTCACGACTTAGGAAATAATTACATAGATACAGATCATCACAAGTGTGACAAAGCAACATGATTAGAAGAATCAATCTAAGGAGTAGTACATGATTATGTAAATACATCTTTTTATCATAAAGTTATCACCAATAGATTAGATTATATTTAGTTTTATTAGTTTAATCAAACCAACCTCTCAAACCAATGATTTTTACTGCTTTCTATAAAATAAAAATACAAAAAGAATCTTTTCTCAACCCTGTAGATCTCTGTTAGATCTTGATCGAGCCTTTCCAACCTATTCCCCTAGAGAACAATAACAACCCCCCGAGTCTTGCCTATACTACACTACAACGATTAGGTACACTGCCTAGGGAGTTGTAAAACTTTATGTAGAAGTCTTTACGACAACCGCACACATCAGTTTCACATAAGGCATCTTAACTCCATCTTCAATATATATGTGGTGTCATATCATTTTTTATTTTGTAGTGTCAAATTTTTCATTAATTGGTATCATTTATATATTGTTGAAGGGGAGCAAAATTGGAAAATGTTCCACAGATTCATGCTATAGAAACATTTTTCTCCCCATGAAACTTTTCATGTCTCAAATTTTAATCAATTGGTATCTAGAATTCTAAAATATTTATTATTTTCGATAAGGGGAGAAAATGTAATTAAAATGTGATATAGACAAATGTGATCTTTAAGACTTTAAGTGCACAACTTCTACCCACATGTGCGAAATAATTTGGAATCTCGATGCACATGTGTAGGGGGAGTATTTCTGATAGTAAAACTTTCAAAGTGTTAAAAAGGTCTTGATTTCTATCAAACACTTTGATTGGTTTTCAAGGTTTTATGGTTTCGATCACTATACCCAACAACCAATTAACTCATGACGTCAATAAAGTGATAAGGTGGTTAAGGTTAGGTATAAGTCATATGATCCAACCAGAACCAGAGGGATCTACCCATGGACATTCCATAGTTAGATTAGAAGTCCTTAGGTGTGATTTGGAGATGAATGTTGACTAAGAAATGAGTTATCACCGGATCAATCATAACATGGTGATAGTAATGACGTCTTGGTAAACATTGAAGGGGCTGAAGAATGAAAAAGAAATGTATGGATAAAGGGTGAAAAGAAAGAAGCCTTCCACATAATTTTAGGCAGAAACCGGGTCAATACATAATCTATCAGAATCACAAAGATGATTTCTGGTATTGAAGACAGACATCATGTACCCAGTGATGCAATGCACAACCCATCCCAGCCATTCAAGTTTCTCGTAAAAGATACTTGTCTCATTTGTCACGGAGATACACACGTTATCTATTGACATCTCACTCCGAGATTGTTGATATTGAATAGGTGGCAGCCAGCTCCAGCCTCCGCTTACTAAAACCAAAGTGCACAAATTGAGTCTAGAGCTAAGAAGAGATCAAATTATAAATCTCATTAGGACACAATTCATGTAAAACACTTGTTGATCATCATTATACAACAATTGGTATCAAAGAGTCATACACATTATCATTGTGATCTTGCCAGAACATTCAGAGTGATACTCTTTAGTATTTCACAATGACGAATGGAAATTCTTCTAGTGTCATCATCAAACAGCACTACGGTAGGTGAATTGCAAGATTCTATATGAATCATGCTTGTGCTAACTGGATATCAATTTTGGTCTAGTATATGAATTGATGACTTAATCAGTAAGATAGTAACTAACTGATTCACTTGTTGATCTTAACAGAACATTCACTTATTGATTATAAATCTCATTAGGACACAATTCATGTAAAACACTTGTTGATCATCATTATACAAAATTGGTATCAAAGAGTCCTACGCATTATCATTGTGATCTTGGCAGAACATTCAGAGTGATACTCTTTAGTATTTTATAGCGACGAATGGAAATTCTTTTAGTGTCATCATCAAATAGCACTTCGGTAGGTGACTTGCAAGATTCTATATGAATCAATCTTGTGCTAACTGGATATCAATTTTGGTCCAATATATGAATTGACGACTTAATTAGTAAGATAGTAACTAACAGATTCACTCTTATCATGTTGTCTGCTTTGAGACGTTCTGGTAACGAGAACAAACATGCATGGTGAATCTAATACACATGTGTTAGAAGATCCTACGCTTTAAGCTGGAAACCCTGTCAAGGAGGTTCTTCCAAATTGAACCTACCTGATCACAGGTCGGTCCTCATAGAACCAGAGGTTGTTACAACCGAATCTCGACGAATGCAAAGCCATATTCGTTTTCCTAATTCCAAAGCAACGTCTGGATCAGGAATGATATTATCATCTGCAAATATTGAGACTTTCTTCTTAACCACTCTTCTACTAGCAGTTCATTTTCTAGCAGGTTCAGAGTCTGATTCTTCAGATACGTCAACAGTTTCTTTAGTAGTATCTGCAGTCTTCTTCCCTTGTGAGCCTTTGCCTCTGCTCTTCTTGAGGGGGAATTAGGCCTGTTGAGTATTTAATGAACAAATGATAAGACTCTAATTGCTTAATCCCATCAGTCAACATCCTCTCAGGAATGAGAAGTCCATATTCCTGATAGTCGTCGCCAATTCTGACAAACTTCAATCTGCTTACAATACCATCATCTTTAATTGTGTGTGTGTGTATGTGTGTGTAAGTACTGCAGCTTAGTGAGGGGTTAATGTTTAAAGGGGAGTTTGATTGTATGAATGATTGATTTGGTGAACTAGGGTTAAGACAAGGTTTTCACGTATCTGTTTCTTTAGATGATGTGGTCGATTTGAAATGCCCAAAGTTCTTCCCAAATTTAATTTCAGGTTAGTCAACATTTTCCCTGTAGAACATTCCCCATAAGATGTCAATTCTGGATTTCCTCCGTCTGTCATTGCTTGCAGTTTTACCAGAAAGACACTTGTTAATGATAGAAGCCAAAGTTCTCCATGGTTGATGCATGTGGTCCACATACTGTTAGCCTCAAATAATGAGTCGAACACGGAAGTTCGTTCTCATTTTAAAATTATTAAGTTCTCGTCATTATTTAATATGTAAAAACGGGGGTTTTTGTATTAGGCTAGAACGGGTAAAGACAGGCTCATATGCATGTAATCTAACCGGTCACGTGTATCGGGCGAAAGCCCAAGTAAACCCGAGCCCGGCCCGTAGAATAACTAAAGGCATGAAAGCCTTTTAGTTGGATACATATACACCTCACCAAGGAAGGTGAGGTGGTTGGTTCACTTTGTAACATTTTCATTTTGCAAGTAATCCTCCCATTTCTAGTTTCTCTCTCTAGTTTTCTCTCATTCTCTCTCTCTAAAATTCTTCTCATTTCCTAATCTTACTTTCTTGTTCATA
Organism: Tanacetum coccineum; assembly: GCA_026074375.1. Lineage (NCBI taxonomy): Eukaryota > Viridiplantae > Streptophyta > Magnoliopsida > Asterales > Asteraceae > Tanacetum > Tanacetum coccineum. Next base: position 21,883 of record BQNB010096932.1, on the reverse strand, counting down.
ATATGAAGTGAAGTGATTTATTGGTTCCGACACATACATACTGGGATGCTTGTATAGTAGACCTTTGTAACCAAGATCAATGAGGAAGTTAAGTGTAGTCTAATCATCTGGTACTTCAGCAAAATCTACTCCTTGAACTATTAGACAGATGTCAAGAATCTTTCGAAATACTTCTCCATCTACCACGTACTTCTTGTTAGCAAGAAGAAACTCATAAGAGTTTGTGCCTGAGACCTTCTTGACAGTGTACCAGAACTGCTGCATAAATATTTTAGGGACTTTAGTAGAAATAGTGAATGCCTTGTAGCAGGTAGAGTTCTTAATGACATTGATGATAACTTGAAAAGTCTCTTCCTTCTGTGGCTCAGTAGTCTCCAGTCTTACATTGGTGGTTAATGATCTTGACTTTACTTAGGGGGAACCCACTTGTTCATCACGAGCAGCCAATTGACGAGATACTTCTTGATTCATGATTATACTTAAGAGTTAACAATACAATTCCATATATACAACAAATATATTTTACTGATTAGATTAGTTATCCTTGATGACTTGATAGATTGAGGAATGTGATTATGTTTCATGCAATTATGTCCGTATTAATGCACTCTATGAATAAAGTCAACTAAGGTCAATGGTTAAGGTCAACTTTATGAATAAAGTCAACATGACAAGTCAAAGTGAACCTAAGTTAAACTTTCAATTAGAGATCAATTAACACTTAAACAAACATGACAAAGATGTATTATGACATAACAAACAAGTTTTACACAAATTTTAAAAAATTTGGGCAGAGTTTCTTTTCATAAAATAATCTTATATTCGCACCGGGAATACGTATACTGTCAAATTGTTTTGTTACAAAACTTTCATGTTTCGCACATAAATGATTTCGCCAAGGATGAACCAAAACATTTATCGCCATAGAAATGGCACTACATGTTTCCACACATTATTTTGTCCTAACAATATTTTGCAAAACCATTTAAGCTGGCATGTTATCATCACAAGGTTAACAAATTGTTTCACCTATGCTTTGAAAAATTCCTAACTTTGGTTTTTTCAATCAATAACCCTTTAATAAATTTCGACACATTCTTAATTCCAATCAAGAACTTCTCAGAAGAAACAAAAAACCACGAAATTTAAACAACATTTTGAGCTTGAAAATTCAAATTGAAACACATTCAAAGGAGAAACACATGGCATTCATGATTTAAGACAACTAGAAGGCTTAAAAACACACTCTTAGGGAGCCATAATAGTTAACTAACTCATATAGCATGACACACTAACATCCATTACACCAAGAATAGAATTTTGAACCTAGGCACAAACTTTTCCAAGCAAAAGAGATCCTAGGCTCTCTAAAACAACATTCAAAGGGAATAATGAAGCAAAGAGATTTGCTATTAAACATAAACCACAAGCATAAATTCAAGTCAACTCATGTTTCATGTAACACCCCAAATTGGGTGGCAGCGGAATAAGGGTCCGAGAGTGTTACTTCATAGATCAATAGCATAAGATATGAGAGAACGACATCTAAATGAGTCATTTAAAAATGACACTTTGGATTTAACTGAAATGTTTTTACAAAAGCTCCATGCTCAAATTGTTCATCCATATAATGTAAAGATTTTGATACATAACAAATATCCCAAAATGTAATGCATTTAAATTCTTATCGCAATATTGACTCCAAAATGATACTTCCAATGTATCCATTTCTTATGCTCTTATTGACCTGAGAAAACCATGCTTTAAAATGTCAACATAAAGTTGGTGAATTCACAGGTTTAAGTAATGTATAAAGTAGAACCACAAGATTTCAAAGTGTATAACAATGTAACACCTACAATATCACAAAAGTTAATTACGACTTGCGCATAAGCTCATGACACTGAAGCTTCTACAACATGTACCAGTTACTTTGCAATTAATGCTATAACTGTGCCCATGTAGATGTTTAACCCGCAACATTTAAATCCGACATGGTATACGTCCGTTAGTTCGGTACTGCCAAAACTAGCGAGCGTTACTTACCCGAATAGGAATGTCAATCCTAAATAGATCTATTTATAACATTCGCGCTTACACTGAGTAATTAACAGTTCATGATTTATGGGCTGATGACATCAAACAGCGTTACTTTTATAGCATCATTTATCCCAAATAAATTACCCACTTTTATATAATTATTGCAAAAATTGTTACTTAATTGCTTAAAGTTGTTAATTGCAGTAATCATGGAGTGTTTTGTAAAGACATGCTAAAAGACGCATATTTTGGAGCTTAAATGATGATATTTGAAGATTTCTTATTTCTGACTCAATACGCCATATCCAGCAAAGAAGATACGGCGTATTAGCGCCTAGACTTCACAAGAAAACGCGTATGTTCAATTCCTAATACGGCGTATCCTGCTTACTACATACGCCGTATCCAGCTGGTCAAACAATCAAAGATCATGCATTAAATGCAATAGAGGAAAGATATAACTGATTGATTATGAACGTAGCGCGCACTCCAAGGAATACACCCCTATACGCCGTATTGACCTCACTCAATACGGCGCATCCACTCAATTTCAGATACTATAAATAGAAGACTCAAAAACGAGTTTTTAGTGTGCAAAATCATATTCTCTATACCATAAACATAAAAGTCGATTTTCTAAAGAGACGAAGAGCAGCCAAGGTCAAGCATCGATCACGATTCCATAGAAGACACTGTGTAATTCCTATACTCTTGTAATCATTTAATTTTTGGTATCGTTCGGTCAAACGTTTAGTTTACCTTGGTTAATTGATCACACTTGTAAAATTACAATGGGTTTTTGGTTATACCTGGGTTATTATGCCATCTAATGGTGATTCTTTAATGTGTTGTTTGTTTTTAATCCTGATTGCTTAATTTATCGTTGATTGTTTAATTATGTTTATCGCCTCATACTTGTCTATGTGCTTGAATATGCGACCTATCATTCAACTGGGTCTAGTGATACTGACCAAGTAATCTAGATACTGGGATAGCTCTCCATATCGTGTTTTATATATCTGGACCAATAGGATCACAAATAATGTTCTATCTTTGCCTTTAGATTAGTGAGCTTAGTTGGCCTGGCAGGTGACCCTTGGATCAACAAGTACGTTCTTAATCATTGGTAAAGACTTGAAAATATGAAACTACCAGTATATAAAAAATACGTCACGCAGTATGTGAGTTAACGTCACGATGCTGCTAAGGTTTAACAAGATCACCATTGCTTTAATCCCTAAGATAGATTATAATTAAACTAAAGGATGCTTTATGCGGATACGTTAATTGTGACAGGATTCAACGTGTCTAGGTCTTAGGATGATGTCCCGCCTAAGTCTTAAGAATGATATGCCGCCTCGAGATAAGCAGTCATTGCACTAAACAAACAAACCAGCATTTAATCAGATTTAATATGGCTAATACAGTTTTCTATCATTTGGCTTGTACCGCTCTTTTATCTTTTGATTATCTTCTTACATGCTTATTGTGTATTGAATTGATTATTGTCACCATAAAACCTGTGCCAGTCTCTCAGGCTGAAAACCCCCCTTTTATCATTAGAACTATGTTTAACATAGGTTTAACAAGTAATTAGAATTAACTGATCTAATTAGATTAATTAAAATACTAATAGAATATAAGGTTAACATCCTCATTCTTAGTGTTCGACACCCTACTTACCACGAAACTCCATCTGATCGGGTACACTGCCCGTTAAAGTGTTGTTTTAGGATAAGTAGCCTAAATTATAAATTTAAAACTTAGTAATCAATAAATTCAACATACACGACAGCACATCAAGTTTTTGGCGCCGCTGCCAGGGAGTGAAAAAGTTTTAATCTTTATTCTTATTAGTATTTTTAACCCTTAACTTAGAATAATTTAATTAGCATAATTTAATTCTGTTTGTATTTAATTTTAAATTTCTGCATTATTTAATTGTTTTTAAAGGTACTCTGCTTTGTAGTTTGGTTCCTTGTCTGTGATTTCCAGCTTAGGTTTATCATGGATAATCCAAACATCACTATAGAAGAATACATCATACTTGAAGAAGAAAAAGCTCAAAGGCATGGTCGAACGTTTAATTGGCAAACTGCCACATACGGTAAGGTGAAATATTGTGAAGATGAGGACGATTACTTCACAAACTTTGAAACCGAATTCCCAGCTATAGTCTTTGATGATACATTAACGTTTGATGCAACACTCTCATGTTAACCCACAGTAAGTCCTCTTAACGAAAACGAAATTGAGTTTAGAATATCGTTTGACAAATTTGACTATGAAGATTACATGGTAATTTTTGACAATAATTCATTTTCTTATAAAATAATTTCTGTCGATAATTTGAAAACGGATTCGGAAAATGACAATGATGAAGTCAATATGCCTTCGTTTCTATCACCCGATACTACGGTCAATTATTCTGATGATTTAGACTACTTTAAGGATTTTGAAACAAAATTTACAGCCATTGTTTACAATGATGCCCTAACATCTAAATTAGATTCCTTAACTGAACCTGCTATAAGTCATCATCATATCGATAAATTATATTTTGCCGACTTTATATTTATATTTTGCCGACTTTACAAAAAACAACACTTTAACGGATAGTGTACCCGGTCAGATGGGAGTTTCGTGGTAAGTAGGGTGTCGATCACTAAGAGCGAGAAACAATCTTTTAATTTATTAATATTTTGGTTATCTAGACTAAGTTAATTCTATTCTATGTTAAACATATGATAAACCTATGTTGATCCTAATTCTAATGGATAAGAGGGGGTTTTCAGCCTGAGAGACTGGTGCGGGTTTTGTGGTGACTAAAATCATTTTAAGACGCAATTACACACACAAGCAAATTAACAAAAGATAAAAGAGCGGTCTAGCCAAATATAAGAAAACTGTATTAGCCATGATTAATCCAATTAAACGTTAATTTTTTTTATTATTGAGTGCAATGTTTACTTACTTCAAGGCGGGATATATTCTTAGACTTAGGGAGCTTACTTCTCCAAAGACTAGATACGAAAGATTCTTGTCACAATTAACGGTAAATTATCCTTATTGGTGTTTTATGAATTCTATCTTAGGGGGTTAAAGCATGGTGATCTTGTTAGTAAATACCTTAGCTATCAGTGTACTTTTACCCACTTACGCTTAAAGGTAATTACATACACAACTAGTAGTCCATGGCCATGTCTTTTACCACTTAATTTAAAGAAACGTACTCGGTATGATCCCAAGGAGTCACCTGCCGGGTCCAATAAGCTTCACAATACTTAAAGGAAAAGATAGAGTAATTATTATGTGTTTCCTATTGGGTTTAGATGTTTAAAGTACTATACGGAGAGCCATCCCGACATCTAGATTACTTGGTCCGTATCACTAGATCCAGTTGAATGATAGGTCGCATACAAAAGCACGTAAACAAGTATAAACTAATAAACATAAACAAGCAATCAACGATAAATTAAGCAATCGATATAAACAAAACCAAACATTCAAATCTTCATAATAATGGCTAATACCCGAAGGTATTAGCCTTCAAACATCATAATCAATACAAGAGTAATAATTTAGCCAAAGTAAACTAACCGAGTTAACGAATGATACCAAAAACTAAACGATTACAAGAGTATAGGAGATTACAAGGTGTTTCCTATGAAATTAGTTACTATGCTCGACCTATTCTGCTCTTCTTCTCCTCTGAAAATTGACTTTTATGGTTAAGGTATCAAAAATATGATTTAGCACACTGAAACCCCATTTTTAGGTTTTCTATTTATAAGGTCTGGAATTTAGTCGATACGACGTATTGACTGAGGTCAATACGGCGTATCGCGGGTTTCTTGGAGTAGGGACCACGTTCGATATCTTCCAAAATATTTTATTACTATAGTTTGAATACGGCATATAGAAGTCTTTGGATACGGCGTATTGAATCTTGTTCCTTCGTGGTCTTTAGTAAAGTGCAGGCACAGATACGCTGTATCTTCCTTGATGGATATGGCGCGTTGGACGTCAGAATCAGTTTCTTCATATTTTTTCGTTTAAGCTCCAGAATGCGTGCCTTTTAGCCAATCATCACCAAGTACTCCATATTACTTGCAAATTCTAAATACAAATGATTAAGTCAACAATTCTTGTAAAGTAAATTATACAAAAATGGGTTATTTATATGACGATACTGATGCTATAAAAGGTGAAAGTTATTTGATGTCATCAAAATATACTCCACTTGAATCCTATTGTCATCTAGTAGCCTTTAGAAGTTTTTATGAAAATGTATCCTAAGGCATTTTTCGTTTACGCATTTATTTTATCTATACAATTACACAACCAAAATACCTCACGAAATAGGAAGATGAAAACACTAAAATCACTCAACTAATCTATGTGGTAACATGTAACTAATTTTCTTAATTGCTCGGTCATGACGAGTATTCTATCATAGGCTTGGCAAGGATACACATCTCCACCACTAGAGCTAAGGAATAACAAGTTTATAAAGGTAAAAATAGGTTTTTCATAATAAGGTTCTTTAAGGTTGATCTTCTACCTCTTTCACCAAACGTACCACACCAACAAGGCAGATGAATACATCATACATGGCCATAAGACGGGAATAGACATGCGTGTTCGATCACATCCTCATTCGAGTTTAACCAAGGGTTAGGATGAAGAATGATATAGGGTATGGATCTTCTAACTTTCACCAAAAGTAATAAACCAACAAGGAAGCTGAATCATGCATACATGGCCGTAACGACGGGATAGACATGCATGACTCGATCACATCCTCATTTGAGTAAAACCCAAGGTTAATGATTAGGAAAGGGAAATAAATTGTTGTTAAATAAAAATTACAAAACAAATAGACTAAGTCCAAACAGATAAGGCACAAGTTGCTAGATACTTTTTCTCGACCGTTACCATGAAAAAGACACAACTATTTACACAAACGTCTTGATCATAGATAAAAAACAACAAACCATAAGTTGGCGTTCCCTGTACTCGGTCAAATTTTATATCTCATCCCATACTTTACATACTTTTACAAGACAAGTGGCGATATCTACCACTTTATACAAAACTTTACATCGTTGACTTATAAGACGTATCAACGAATAATCGATCCTTCATATAATTCCTTCGGTTTAAGCTTTTGCGAAACGATTATCTTCAAACTTTCCTCCTCTTTTTTGTTGTTGCGATTTTTCTATTTTTTTCATTTTTTTAACAATACATAACTACGAATCTCGGTGTAATTTCACCATCTTCATGATCATAATAACTCCGGATAATTCCTTCGATAATTCTTCATTCTTCGGACGTACCAATAATTGTGATGGTAGTAAAAATACATGAGTTTTGACTACTTTATACATTCCTATTTGCAATGTGCAAATTTCTTCCTAACCGTACCAAAGATAGAAAATGACACAAGATTGGAAATACATAACTTGTACACTTTTAAAACAAATAGCACTGTTAAATGGACTTAATCTAACGGGTAGGCTAAGGTTGGGTGGAATTTTGAGGGTTTTGTGCTAGTCATATAAATTCCTATCCATGAGACGCTATTAATACTCGGTTTTCGTCGGTATATGTCATAAAAAAATTTGGTTAAAATTACTGTTTTTGCTATGTTTCGATATATTACCCATCATTTTAAGGACAAAGCAAATAGCAATTAAAGGAATAGTTTCTAAGGCTTATTTCCTCCTACACTTAAGTTGAACATTGTCTCCAATGTTCTATAGAAGTACCCGTACAATGAATAAAAGGAAAAGAAAACAAGTAAAAGAAACTAGCACTCCCCTGGTTTGCTTAATAATGGAGAAGAAACATGCGATAACTGGTTAAATCGTCCTCCAAGAATCGTCTAATGAAACTTCCTAAGAACTTCCAAGCTTCTTCTCATCAAATATAACCTGTAAATCAAAGACAAAGACAACTACACCAAGCGTAAAATTGGCGGGATAATGATATATACAACGAAATTTTAGGGTTGACCCTATGAAAGCAGTAAAGATAGAATGAAAGTGATGATGTAATCCTAGGTTTTTGCAGGTTTACAAGAAAATTACAAATTTTAGATATTGCACATTTTATTTTTTGAAAATAATTGAAAATTTTCGGATTTTTACATAGCTGGGGGGTGCCTCCGTCATGATTAATCCTGACCCCATCTCCAGCCACTATAAAGATTTTTTTTCTTCGTTTTTCTTGAAAAATTTCCTGCACGCAATTTTGATAGTTATATCCTTTGTAAAATACTGCATAAAACCTGAGATTAATCATTACAATCATATGACTCAAAACTGACGCGAATTAATCTAAACAATTTTTTTAAATGTTTAAATTGGTTCTTATAAACATGATATTTTCCCCTACACTTATTTTATGCAAAATGCATTTGATTGTCAATAAGGCGAAGTTAAAAATAAAGCAAAGCATGATTACAAAAATAATTCAAACATACAAGAATAAATGAAAAGAATTAAAACACACGACACTCCTAAATACGGGAAAAATAAATATTGGGTTGCCTCCCAAGATACGCTTTTCTCTATTATTGAGTCTTGTAGCTAGACTTGAAGTCACACGTCCTTACGTTTCATAAAAGTGATCCAAGTCGATGATCTCCCTTGGATCCTCCCTTTCAGAGAGTTTTCTATAAGTGGGGACTGACTAGAGGGTTTTGGTGAATTCTTCTCCATCCGGGTCAATCAGCCTAATTTTAGCATGCCATGCCCGCCTCCATTTTTAGGTGGTTTGTCCTAGTTGATCGGGGTTTTATTAAGTCTTCTGATTCCCACATGTTTCTCTTAAGGTTTATGGGTATAGACCCAAAGAATTCCACCATTCCCCTAAATACTAGGACGTCCTTAAAAGGATTGATCTCAACATCTCTAGCTATTTCCCATTCTCTGAGCAAATGACAATCTAAGAGGTCCTTCCTAGCATAGTAAGGGGTTCGTGCACCCATACCATCTGAGCTAGGTCGTGGTTTGTATGACTTCTTTTTTCCCAGTGTGGTCCAATAGGGTGCTTCCTCTTGACCTAGTTCAATTCCTTTTACTCCGAACACTGACCGAGTGATCTCTTCTTCTACCGCTATTTTGGCTTTCCTACATTCTATAACTGCATTGGTGGTTGCTAGGAATCCTCTTCCTACAAGTAAGGGGGTTTCAGGATCCTTTTTCATGTCAATTACGTAGAAGTCGTTTAATAGTTTCAGTCTTCCTATGTGGACTTCTACATCTTTAACAATTCCAACAGGGTAAGATTTGGTTCCGTCGGCCAACCCGAAGATATGGTTAGTCTCTTCCAATAGTTCGATGTTAAGCTTTTTAAAGAGGTATAGCAGGATTATGTTTACACACGATCCTAAATTAGCTAAGGTGTCGAAGGGTTTTGAGTCCCCTAATCTACAAGGTACAATGAATAGCCCAAGGTCTTCCATTTTTGTAGATACTTCGCCCTGGATAAATGCTATTCCATTTTTGCCTAGCTCTAAGCTCTCCACGTATTTGTCTAAAATTGTGTTGTACATTGGAGCATGAGCTAGGAATTTGAGAACATGCATGTTGAGATAAATCCTTGAATTCATCTTCTAAGGTTTTCTAGGCTTCTTCAGGTCGTTGTGTTCTAATTTTTATGACCGGTTGTGGCTGGTCTTTTTGGGGATGGTTTGTCTCTTTGGAACACTTTTTGACTACATTGATCGAATTAGAGGGATGAGATGAGCATTGGGGATCATCTGTTGGGTAAGAACGAGCTGACAAAACTGAAGAGGAAAGGTTAACATTCAGTTTTGGGTTCTTGACCGTGTCGCTAGGAAGCGCTCCTGCCATTCGATCAGTGATGGCCTTCAAGACTGTGTCGATTTTGTTGGTCATCTTGCTTTGTTGTTGTTTGAAATCGCCTTCAAACTTGGACAATCTAGCGTCTTGAGATATCATGAAGTTGGACACCAATCCTTCTAGATTTGATTGATTGTTAAAACTTTAAGGATTGTTGTTGAAGGAGCGGCTCGTGAATGAACAGTTTGGCTGAAACGGGTTAGGTGGGTTTGAAAAATTATTTTGAGAATTTTGGGATTGTCTCCACCTAAGGTTTGGGTGACTTTTCCATGACGGATTGTAGGTGTCACCGAGATTGTTTTGCTCTGGTTTGAAAGTGTACTAGGGGTGAGCATGGTTTGGTTTGGTTCGGTTTTTGGCTAAAACCGAAACCGAACCGAAAATATTTGGTTTTTGATTTTTAGAAACCGTTCGGTGTCGGTTTTATATAGGTTCGGTTTTTTGGTTTTCGGTTTATTTTCGGTTTGGTTTATCGGTTTTTTCGGTTTCTATGTTGTTTATCGCGGTTTCGTCTTTCAATGGTCGAATTTTTAATGCAACATAGAATATCTTTTTCAAGTTTTAAGAATCAAGAAACACAAAATAATGATAATAAAAACTAATGATGACAAAGAAAATATATATAAAAGAATTGTTTATGAATCATAAATTGACACAATAATGACAATAAAAAATAAACGACCATAAAAAGTTTTAGATGATAGATGTTTATGTTTTATAAATGACACATTTAAGAAGCAATTGAAACACAAGTTTCTAAGATTATATGTACTTTGTCGGTTTGGTTTTTTTCGGTTTTTGTTTTTGCTAAAACCAAACCTAACCATAAATTTCGGTTTTTAAAAATTGGAAAAGCCGAACCATTGGTTTTTCAATCGGTTTCGGTTTTTTCGATTTTAGTTTCTCGGTTTTTTTCGGTTTAGGTTCGGTTTTTTGGTTTTCTACACACCCCTAAAGTGTACCACTTGCCTCCCGCTTTGTCGGTACGCGAGAATGCATAATCGACAAAAGCTTGCTCGGGATTTTCCATGCAGTACTGAGTGTCATGGGGACCACTGCAGATCTCACATGAAGAATTGATTTTGTTTACTTGAATAGGTTTTTTAGGAGCAAGATGAGCTTCCATCAAGCGCTGGACTTGATTTTAGAGCTCGATGAGACGACGATCGGATGTACTCGAGACGCAGAGAGATTGCCTTGACCGGCTTAGCGAAATCCCTTTTGTCGTTCCAACTTTCGTTGTCATATCGTTCCAACTTTCGTTGTCATAGAGGGCGAGGTCCTATAATAATGCCTAGGATTCTTTGGCTTTTTTGTCACGAAGCTTACCACCGGCCGATTGGTCAATGGTTCGTTTTGTGGTGGGATTGACATGGTCATAAAAAAATTGGACTTTGAGCCAAAGGTCGATGCCATGATGAGGGACTTTTTGGAGTAAGTCTTTAAATCGAGTATATGCTTCAGAAAGAGACTTTCCTTGATGTTGTTGGAACATCAAGATGTCGTTATGAAGTTTTGCAGTCCTTCCTGGTGGAAAGAATTGAGCAAGGAAACGATTAGTAAGATCCTCCCATGTGGAGATGGATCCTGCTGGACGACGTTCAAGCCAATTAGCTTGATCGCGAAGGGAAAATTGAAATAAACGCAGACGCGTTCTTTCCCTATTTGCAACATCAAGGTCGAGTAAGTCCATAAGTTTTAAGAAATCCTTGAGATGTTAGTTTGGATCCTCGGACCGAAGTTCGTGGAATGAGCATCCGTTTTGCACTAACCAGATGGTGTCGGATCGAAGAGGCACCGCATTGTTCCCTTCTGGGAGCTCAATGGTGTTCCTATAGCCCTCATGGCTAGGTTTGGAGTAATCTCCAAGAGTACATATAGGATTTTTGTCTCCCATGGAGGTCAACGAAAATGGATTACGAAACAAACAACACAAAGAAAAGATATGTTAGGATTTCATTTTATGTGACGACATTACGGAATTACCATAGTTTAACATACCACCATACGTAGGGACTAGAATAGGCATTTTAGTAAACTTATGTATAGATGGTGGTATAAATACCCCTCCATTGCTTCCATAGAGGGATGAGACTCTTTTAACTTTCACATTTTCACATATATTTTCACACATTTGTTTCTCCCTCTAAACATGGCATTCTTATGGCTTGAATCACCAAGACCACCGGATCAACGATTCTTTTATAATTAACAAGTGGTATCAAGAGCCAAGGTTACACTCTTGGGTCGGTTTCATTTCTTGTTCGGTTGGTCTCGATTATGTCTCAAATCTGGTCAAGAATTAGGTTTCAAATCTGTCACTTTTGTCTTTAAATCTGTCACTTTGTAATGTGTTTGTTTATTTTGTGACAGCAGGTTTGCTGTTCAAATCTGGTCTGTTTGTTGATTAATTTTTGTGTGTTTTTCTTGTGAAAAAAACTATAAAAATAGCTTGTATATGTTGTTATCAGTTTCTGGTTCTTTTACTGGTCTAAATATGCTCATCATGTGCCAAGAAGATAAAAATCTTCGATTATATGTTCATGATACAATTTCTGGTTATGATATGTGGTTATCTGTTCTTGGTATATGATATGGGTTTCGATTTGATTCTAAGCAGTGGTTTAGAAAAGGGAAAGGCCAGTTTGGGTTTTTGCAAAAAGATGAAAAATTGTACCTGATAGATAGTACATGCAGCGGTTTGACTGTGGCGGTTTGCCGTGGCGGTTTGAATACAGGTGTAGCGGTTTATCATTTTCCATGGTCTTTACTAGATGAAACGCTGCCCAAATTAAAACTCCGTAGCGGTTTGGTTGGTGGTGGCGGTTTGGTAAATGGCGGTTTGGTGTTGGTGGCGGTTTGAAGGTGGCTGTTTGGTAGTAGCGGTTTAGGGGTAGCGTTTTGGGGTAGCGGTTTGTTGTGACAACGGTTTGCCTCTCTTAACCTAAACTGAGTCAATTCGGTCATTACCGAGTTGACTCGGGTTGACTCACTGAGTCAAAGTGTCAAACCGGTCAATTATCGAGTTTATGGTCAAAGAGAAAGTCAACAGACAGAAATGAAGAAGAAGTAGAGACAGACTCAAAACAAAAGCCAAATCAAACTGGTTCGTCAAATAGTAGATATATATATAACAACTCAAATGCAAATCTCAACCAAATGCCCTTAACCAAGGGAAAAAGGTCAAAAGC
>BQNB010096931.1:2156-20553 GCA_026074375.1 Tanacetum coccineum | reverse complement strand
TTTATGTATACCCGCATGCGCGCACGTGCTTTTGATATAAGTCGCACTAAGAGTGTTTCCCAAAATATGTATTTCAAATGTGACACATTGGTTTGTAAACCACTAGACCCAAGGCCTTTTGGTCTAGTGGTATGTGTGTTCCCTACCAACTTAGAAGTTGACATTGACTGGTTCAAGTCTCGCTAAAAGCATTCGTGAGATAAGTGTGAAAAAATTGCCGTTATAAAAAAAGAAAAAAAATATATCCTCACATTGGTTTTAACAGTCGACATTAATAGAATATAATAGGTATATGCTAGTATAGAGCTATGGCCTCATGTTTCTTTTGAACCTAAAACGAAGTGCTTAATTTTCAAAATGATTTATAAAAGGATTCCAACATTGATGGATGATTAGGTTTACATATATGATGTATTAAAAAAGGGATGAAGTGATTAATAAAACTTTATTGGTTGAACTTTAAATAAATCATATAGAGTTAACTTAAACTTATAATTTCGATATTTTTTATAACTTTTAGAAAATAAACAAATACCCCCTTATACTTTATACTTTCTACACTTTATACTTTAGAAATACAACATGTATAATATATATTTAAAGTTTATATAAGAATACAAGAAAAACATATTAAACGCGCATATTGTGTATAATATGATATTAATAAATAAATTTGAACAATAACATCAATACTAATGTGAGTTAAACAAAGGTAAATTTTTCATCAAACAAAATATTAATCGATATTAATTAATGTTTTTAAAAAAAAGTTTTTTATTGACCCCGTCGAGCAACCAGGTCATCGTTCAACCGGGTTTTTCCGCAAAATTCGGCTTCCGGTCACCCCACCGGTTCACGGTTCTATTGACCGGGTCAACCCGGGTTTTAAAACACTTATATTAATACATAATTAATTTAATGTAAAACCACGTCCATAATTATTAGTTATACGAATATCACTTTACAAAAAATTAAACACGGAAAAATTTTCATATGCCCGTAAATTAAACAAAATTTTTAAAATAAATATTATTTATATGTAAGCCTCGTGCGTGCACGCGAATTATAACTAGTACAAAAATATATTCAAATTAATGGTTTCGTTCTCTTACAAATGCATGTATTTATCACAAAGTCCGGATCGATTGAGAAGAGTTTTTGATTGAGAAGATTGAGAAGCAATTTGGATCATTCATCTCACTAAACAAATACAAGGGTATTATAAAAGTGAGTTTTATTCTCCTCCTCCAAATGTAAATTCACTAAATTCTAATTTGACTAACTAGCGTTTTATTCTCCTCTAAACTAGTTTTAATTCCCGTGCACGCACGGGGCTTGTACATTATATTTTTTTAAATATATATATAATTTTTATTATTTCTGTTTTATAAGTTATGAAAGTTTAAGGGGTTATTTGTTTTTTTTAAGTTATAATAAAATTTGTAAATTTATAAATTTACACTTAACTATGTATAATTTATTTAAAATTAAACCACTAAAGTTTTATTAATTACCTCCTCTTTTTTTCAAGTTTTTGTTTTTATAAATTTGACACATATATTTTTATGTGTTTTTTTTTTCTCCATGAGATTTCTCCACCAAAATAATGCTAATTTTGGAAGTATTTAAGCTTTTGGATCATTCATCTCACTAAACAAACACAAGGGTATTATAAAAGTGAGTTTTATTCTCCTCCTCCAAATGTAAATTGACTAAATTCTAATTTGACTAACTGGCGTTTTATTCTCCTCTAAATATAAACTATAATTTGACAAAGTGATTCATATTTTTATACGGTTGATTCTTTGTGTTCATCCACCTTCACGTACATCTCACTTAAGATTACATAACCTTTTTATTATTTATTTATTTAACGCTTTATATAATAAGTAACTTATTTATAATATTATAGATACAGTTATTAGCGATTCACACAATTATATCAATTAGTACGAGCGATCGAAATAGTAACTATAACTCACTTTTGATTCATAAATTTGAATATCATTCAAAACAGTACACTAACCATATCTTTGTTGATTCATTAATTCGATTATGATTCGTAAACTCAAAAAATGATGCATGATCCACGGACCGACAAATGATTCACAAAAAAATTACTAGTTTTCTAAAGGTTCACTTTTTATAAAAGCTATTACAATGTTTGTGATTCAAAACCCAAAACACGTGCGTAATAAATGTTACATTTAAAAACTTGAATCATACATTTTACAAAATAATTTTTCTAGATGTGGTTTATGAATTTCTAAAAATTCATTTTGAATCTTTAAAATAAATTTTTAAAAGAATGATTGATTCACAAATGCGTATATACTTAAAAAATTAAGATGGGAACAAAAATGTGTCGAGAAAGTATAATATGATCAATTCGAATTTTTCGAAGCCGTATTAGTTGGGTCTTGATTCGGCAGTTGATTCAACTTTATGATTTTTGGGTCTATGTATTTATTTATGATTCATTTGTCTAGCTTTTGTGATTCACAAAATTTGACGTTAATCATTTTTGTGTCATATATTTATTTATGGTTCACTTGTCTAGATTTTGTGATTCACAAAATTTGACGTCATGATGGAGTAAGATGTGAGAATTCTCATCGGACTTTTACGATTGTCACCAATGTGTATATGATGTCGCATGATTCAGTTAAAGCACTAAATTTTTTTGTTAGTGATTCGCCGATTCAAATTTGATTCAAAACTAAAAGATTAACATAGTTTATAGCTTATTAATGATTCACTATTCAATGATTTAACGATGTACTATCATAATTCGTTATTGATTTAATATCCAATGATTCATTAATTCGACGATTCACAGTTATATATTATCCAATAAGAAAATAAAAAATATATAATAATAAAGGTTTATCCAATCACAATCGTGAATCATTTTTGATTCATTTAATCTTCATGTTGTTACAAATTATAAAAGAAATATAGACTGATTTGAAAAAATCATCAACTTGTGAACTTTAAAAAGAAACTAGATTACTGGAAAAAGAAATGAAGGAATAAAAGGGTAAATTACACCGTTGGTCCTTGAACTCCACCTCGTTTGCCCGTTTGGTCCCCAGATAACGGGGACTCTCATACGAGGTCTCTGTTTGACACTATGCTTACCCGTTTGGTCTCTTAAGCCCCGTTATGCCTAACGACGATTATCTCCGTTGTTATCTTGGCTACGTCGCCCTTCCACTGAAGGGCACAATCGTCTTTTCACTTAATTTTTTGGTTGCATGTTTGGTCCCTGTCCCTTAGGATACTATAGTAAAGTTTACCGTTCCCATTTTTTGTCGTTTAGCGCTCGCGCGTTTGGTCTCTCATGTCTATTTTTTTCAACATTTTTTCTTTTCGCCAAAACACCCGACTAATTATATATAACCCATTCTAAAAGGAAGTTGCACGTAATTTACATACCAACTTGTCATATACAATACCAAACAGAGTGATTGACATGTAAAAGTAAAAATTAACAGTACATAACAATGAATTATCACCGTGATATGAATCACCAAACCCCATTTGAAAAGGAGCGCCCTATTTTTTTGTAGTTTTAAAGCCCCCTTAAGTTAAAAAACTTGAGACACCTAACCTCCATACTTCTTGGACGCAAGAACCTTGCCCATTTAGATCCACACTATTTTCCTCTTCGAGGTCCATTGAACACAATTAAAAAATTTCTATGTATGGACCCATCTTTGTAACACCAGACCTTAGGAACCTCAAAGATGGACCATATTATAAATAAGTGTCGACCCAAGAACCAACTTTAAAAAGTAAGCTTTCCTCCAACAGATAAAATTTTAAGTTTCCAATTAGATAGACGAGCCTTAAGTTTACCAATCATATCGTCCCATGCCTGAAGAGTCGAGCTATTACCTCCAACCACTTGATTCGGCAATTGATTCAACTTTATGATTTTGGGTCTATGTATTTATTTATGATTCATTTGTCTAGCTTTTGTGATTCACAAAATTTGACGTTAATCATTTTTGTGTCATATATTTATTTATGGTTCACTTGTCTAGATTTTGTGATTCACAAAATTTGACGTCATGATGGAGTAAGATGTTAGAATTCTCATCGAACTTTTACGATTGTCACCAATGTGTATATGATGATGTCGCATGATTCAGTTAAAGCACTAAATTTTTTTGTTAGTGATTCGCCGATTCAAATTTGATTCAAAACTAAAAGATTAACATAGTTTATAGTTTACTAGTTATAATGCCCGTGCACGCATGGGCGTTTTTCTAAATTTTTTACTAAGTGTTTTTTTTATAGATTAAATAGTAATTATATAATTACGTACTCATTATGTAGATAGTCTCATGTTGTTTTTTTGTATGTTTGTTGTATATTTTTTTATTATACGAAAAATTGAGTCCGGCTAAGTGTAATTTTAAGTGTCATCCAAAAAGAAACTGGATATGTGTTTGTGGTTGCTTCCCCGTAGCATTCGTATATTTGGTAACATTTAGAAAATGTAATACTTGATCAAGAGATACCTCATTCATACCACGTACGTTTGAGTTGAAGGTTATTTTCCAACCTAGTTAACCCACATCCAGAGCTCTTAGGTAGAGATGTTTAGATAAACCAAAAAAACTTAGTAGACTAAAACACGAAAGCGTACCAAACTGAAAACAACTTAACAAGAAAACTTAAAAAGTTGTATTAATTAAAACCCGAAATTGAGTCAAACTGTAAATTACCAAACACAGCTAATAAGCAAATAAAATGAACATTTTACCTCCACAAACCCTCCCAACCTATAGGTTAGAAACTTTGCTTATTGTAGGGGTGATCAGAGAAACTGAATAAACCGAACCAAACCTAAAGCAATTGTACCGAACTAATAAATGAGCTGAATTTGCCACAACCGAACCTAACCAGACCGAGCTACGAATTTGGTTTTCGGGTTGGATATGAGTTTGGCTATCTGAACAGAAAACTGTATTGAAAAACCGAATTTATATGAATATATAATTTGTATATATTATAATTTTATCCTAGACATTATAAAACCTTTTTTTGTTTTTTTTTGCTTTTTTTTTTCTTTAATGTTTTTTTAATATTATATCGGGATATTTGGGTTATTCGGGTCAACCCAAAATTTTAACCGACTAACAAATTTTGTTTTTGTTCGATTGGTTTGCATTCTACTTCGGAATTTATGGGTTGTCCGAATAGAAGATCACAATAGTTTACATGTTCAGTCCGACCCGGGCTGTCACGCACAACGCAATTTGTAACAACCCTCTGCACAGTTTTTTGTGACACAGTCAAATAAAAGGATGGAATATTTCCATAATCCATGCTCAAAAACCGTGAATTTAATTAACCAACCACAAAATGCAAGAAAACATACAGAGAAAGAAAATAGCTATAAACTTTGTACACTTCCTGCTGTAATAAGAAGTCTATGGTTTATTTCAATTTGCAACAATACTCATTTGTTGTCTATGTTTTCGATCTTCATTCACTTTTACCACAATAATGAACCGTGTATTACTCAATTTACTTAACTATTACCTCAATATATATCTCAGTTTTATCCAATAATGTCCACTTATATACTATGAATATAAAATCTCAAAAATGATATCAAAGGCAAATTTACTTTGCAGCATATCTTTCACATGAGACTCAGAAAGAAAACGATAAAAGCTATAGGAGCTCAAAAAATGATATTAAAACCAAAATCTTTGCAGTGCAGGTTTCAAATGAGACTTATGAAAATCTTTAATTTTGTCATCTTTTCTTACAAATATGCACATCAATTCTCTCTTGAAAAAAATCTAAAAAATGAATTGTGTTGTCTACAGAAAGCCTCACGGAAATACCTAAGTCTAGAAGTTTGAAGATCACTTGTGGAAGATGATCTTCTGAGAGCAGGTTTTATGTGTTTATCGTCTCCAGGTGCTATTATACTTTTTTTTTTTTAACGGCAACTTTATTAGAACACTAGCAAGGAGCTAAAAAATTACAAAGGAATCAAATGAGGGTGTTGAAGCCAACTAACCCAACTCAAAGTACTATTTCCTCTAGCTAAACACCAATTATAAGAACGTAAAGTAATATCATCAAAAATAGAACTTTTACGGGGACTAGCATCCGCGAAAAGGAGTTGGTTCCTATAAAACCAAACACTCCACCAGGAAACAAAAAACACACCTTCAAGCACATCTTTAGATTTGGCTTCAAGACGAATAGATTTGAACCAAGCAAACCATTCCTCGTACGACTCAACAAGCTGATAATCCAAATCTCACCATCGACAAATTAACTTCATCACCTCCTTTTGGCCGCGGAGCAACCGAAGAATAAGTGAGAAGTATCCTCTTCCCCTTGATCACACAACGGACAATCTAACGAAGGGACATAAACATTCCTACGAGCCAAATTCAATCTAGTAGGAAGGCGATCAAGAAAAAGTTTCCAAGCAAAGACATTTACCTTAATCGGAACACTCTTAACCAGCGAGTAGGCTTTATCCCTTTAGGACGAAGAGAACCTCGTCAATCAAATTCCGAGCATCTTTAACTCAAAAAACACCATCGCTATTTAAATCCCAATACCACCTATCCTCCATATTAGATAAAATAACCAGTTCTAGCAAGACTTTAAGATGATCAAGCTGAAAAGACTCCACACCTCCACGGACAAAACGACGAAACGAAGAAGTAATTGAATCAACATCTTGTCAGCTACTAGTAATCTTAATATCTTCCAAGCCTAAAGCCGAGGAAAGAAAGCTTAAGAATCGATTTGCCAATAACCAAAGATCATTCCAAAAACTGTTCGAATGCCATTACCCACAAGCGAATTTTACAATGACCATGATAACGTTGCTTTGACTTTAGAAATTTATTTCCTTTGATGAGGGCACTCAACCAAGTCGAATTATAAGCAGTGAAGATGTTGACAGTTAACTCCATAATAGCAGATATAACCCTATATCATAACGAATTATCTTGAGAAAGAAAATGTCAAACCACATGAACAGGAGGCAACAGAATGAAGAGCGTAAAAACTAGAAACACCCAATCCGCCATGTTTCTTAGCAGCAAGAACAGTGTGCCATTTTAGCCCCAAAAATTTTCCTATCTTCTTCTTTAACTCCATTCCAAACTCATTCCGAATGACTTTCCATTGTGTTAAGAATAGACTTAGCAACCTTGAAAATTGCCATATCATAAATAGGCGTGAACCCTAACACAGATTTTGAGGAGAGTAAGCCACCCCATGGAGAGAGGTATTCTAGTCTTACCCCTTAGACAAAGAGCCCTCTTCCTCATTTGAAAATCGTCCTCATCCCAAGCTTTTTGGAGACATGTTATCGCCTACTAAAATAACCAAATATCTGAAAGGGGTTCTCATTGTTCGAGCAACCAATAACTTGGCTGCCTCGACAACACAATTGCAGGAATACCAAACCAAGAATGATGGCTCTTAAAGATGTAAATTTACATCCAGATAGTAAAGAAAAACTTCTAGAATATGCATAATACCCTTTAAGGTTTGCCTGGACCACTCACCGACAACACGGCGATATCTGCAAAGAATAATGAGACGAACATAAAGATGAGTCAATTTGAGACCTTTATGAATATGCCTACATCAAGAGCTCGGTTAAAAGATAAGTGTAAAGGACTCCATGATAGACAAGAAATAGGAAGGATCTAAGGGATCCCCCTGCTTTAGACCGCGAAAAAATTGGAACTCAGTAGTCGGGCTGCCGTTAACTAAAATAGAAGCCCTCCCTGAAGATAAGCTACCACGAATCCATGACCTCCATTTGGATCCAAAACCGAAGGAGGCAAGAACATCATCCAAAAAATCCCTTCTAAGAAGCGTACCACCCCTTGGCAAAATCGACCTTGAAAATCATAGCTTGTTGCTTTTTAGCTTTGCACCGAGCTAAAATCTCATTAATAATGAAAGGGCCGTCAAGAATCTGCCTGTTAGGAAGGAAGGCTGACTGAACATCAGATATGAGATCTAGAATAAACCTTAGAAAAAGACTAGAAGCAAGGATCTAGTAAAGACTTTATAAAGCACTAAAGACTAAACCAATTAAGCTTATAGGAACGGTAGTCACTAACGACTTTCGAGATCTAATTACTTTAGGAAACAAGGCCACAAAAGAGAATTACTCCGTGGCGAAATTCCCATGTTTTCGAAAACCACTTGACTTGCAATGCAAAAGTCAGGACCCAACTATGTCCCAGAACTACGAAAGAAATCAAATGTAAACCCATCCGGTCCAGGGGACTTATCCA
The DNA here is from genome assembly GCA_026074375.1 of Tanacetum coccineum. Taxonomy (NCBI): domain Eukaryota; kingdom Viridiplantae; phylum Streptophyta; class Magnoliopsida; order Asterales; family Asteraceae; genus Tanacetum; species Tanacetum coccineum. The sequence goes on along the minus strand of BQNB010096931.1, from coordinate 12,247 downwards.
CGCCACATCCCCACACTGCAGTGCGGATTTCATCATTTGAAACCGGAGCTTCCATCTCTAAGACCTGTTCGTCGTTAAGACGATTAGGAAAAAGAAAATCAAGATTACCTCTACATGGACCCGGGTCAAGAAACCTCTCAGCAAAGTGACATCTAAATTCTTGTTTTACAAGAGAAGGGTCAACGATCCAATCCCCATCCACCATAATTCCTTTAACCGAAAGATTGATGCGTTTTTTGTTAATAATAAAAATGAAAGGTATTGAGTTATCATCACCTTCTATCGCGCCATTGGATTTTCGCCTTTGAATGAGGTCAACCGATGCTTAGAAATTTGAATATCAATGTAACTTGTTTCATAATCCCATACGTGACCAAGAGAATGTCATCAGAAACCCCGCCTTGATCTAACTCCTTTATCGCTGTCATACAGTTTTAGCCTGAGATCAATAGATTGACCACCTTGCTGCTTCCTAGCTCCCTGTCCATTCCCGAATCACCTTCTTTTACAATTGTAACTTTTTTTTAAATCTAATCATCCCGTTAGAATCGTCGAGAGAAAAGGAATTCCAAGACTTCGAAATCATATCATCAAAACCAGGAAGCTCAAGCCAAGAATGGTAAAAACGGAACGGAGTAGGACCATAATCCGAAATAATTTCCTTAAGCAAGATGGGTCGATGATCTGAAAGGTGACGGTCCAGACATAATGCAGAAATGTGAGGAAAAGCGGAAAGGGAAACCCTTGTCATTCTGAAAACCTACTAATTTACTCATCTGGTACCGAGGTATGAGCCCAAGTTGAAACGAGTACCCTTCCAACTGATATCAAGGAGCCCAACATTCGAAATAAAGGAATTGAATGAAGCAGCTCCTTGAACATTAAAACAAGATCCCCAACGTTCCTCCGAAGTTCTAACTTCATTGAAGTCCCCCATAATCAAACTTTCACCATTCCAATTAGTAATGAGAGAATCAAGATAATTCCACAAAATTCGTTTAGAAGAACCTGATTGAGGAGCATAAACTGAAATTAATAATAATTTCAGGTTATTTGGTACCCACGTCCCGTACAAAGCGACAAAACGTGTAGGACCCTCAGTCAACATTTTTGTGACCACATAACCAGCAACTGACCATGTTTGATGGTTTCAAGCTGTTTCCATAAACCAACTCTCTTCCATCATAATATGTCTGCCAACCGTCTTTTCCTAGTCTAAGTCTGCACACTCAATTTCCACTTCGTCGATATGGGGGCGTTTTATTTTTTTTTTTTTGTCCCAATCTTAATAACCATGGAAGCACTGCACGACAAGTAATTTCATCAGAAAATGTTGCAGAGAAGCATGAGATGTTTATTTGACTCGAGTTAAACAAACCAAAATGACTAAATTTGAAGGTACAATATTTTATAAAAATTACCATGGGATAAATGTAGAAGTAATTACTGCTTATTAACTCAAGACCAAGTTCATAAATTTCCCATCTAAAAGTACTTTTTTTTACCTAGAAGGTGGAATGAAATGTATAACATATGAGCAAAGAAAATAAAAGGTACCTGCTCTATAATCCTCTGTCTCTCATCGGCTAAACCTTTCTTGCCAATAGAACTAAATAACTTGGCGGCATCCTCAAAAAGCTTTCTCATTTCAGGATATGAAGCCCTGACATTGACAGCAATTGCACGAACATGATGGACCTAAGTCAATCTTTGAGAATACATGTCTTCGGCCTTGATGAAGCACAATTGTGCCATCCTAAAGTTACTCGAATGAAAGAGCTGCAAGAAAAGAACAATATAACATTACAGGGCTCTCTAAAATGAACATGAAGATTCTATGAGATCATAACGGATCAGACCTTACGACTCATGATCTCTACTCATATTTACTACTTGAACTTTCATAAGCCACGTGCAATAAATTCAACTAAACAAAATAAGCGGTTTCATAAGGGAGTGTTTGTTTAAGCTTATTTGATGAAAATCTCGTAAGCTCATAAGCATAAAATTTTGAGCTTATGAGCTTTTCAAAAGTTCAATAAGCTAAAAGTCAGTCAAATAAGCCTACACAAACAACCCCTAACTATCAAACTTATTCAAAAACTCAATTTGTGGGTTTGAGGATACATAACATACAAAGCATCGGGTATTAGTTGCATCTTGCAAACACCAATCAACACAATTGAATCGAATTTAAGTTTCAACACGAATTGAAAAATCTCAGAGCAAACAATTAGATGACAGAGGTGGGTTTTAGTGAAAGACGAAGATGAATCGATAACACAGGTCACTCATACAAATTTGTTTTCTTTTTTAGTATATTTTCAAGAAATAAGACATAGCTGGACCTTACGTCTTTGACGCCGAGGCCTCGTGTAGCAAAATCTGTAGCAGCGGCTAATACTGGGACTTCCCCGGATGAAATTGATTCAGAACCCAGTCTCTTGTCTGCACCAACATCTGAACGTCTAACATGCCATTTTTTTTCTCCATCCTTATTGATCAAATTAAAGCTTCAATCAAACCCTAGTTTTTCACAAAAGGAAACAAAATTTAACGAAAAAAAAATCACAAACCTTAATAGAATATAACTAAAAGATACTAAAAACCATACCTTCAAATCACTAAGACTACATTTAAATTGAAATATTTTTTTAATTTATACCTTCGGATTTCGTCCAATTTTAATATTTAAAGGGTTTTTTTTTTTTTTTTCGACAAGGGTTAAAAGAAAAAAACATGTTGGAAGTGATGGGTCATGAATTGATGGGCTGGTTTTAATTTGTTCAATTTTCATTTAAAACCCTTTTGTTTTTTTTTGGATTACTTTCGGATTTTTAAAGTTTTATTTTTTATACTTTCGACACTTATACTTTTATACCCAATTTTAATGAATAACACGTAAAAAAACGATTATTTATAAATTTTGGCTAAATTAAGAAACATTTAAGGGTTTTTTAATTAAAGATATTTCATAAAATATAATTAAATAAACAAATTATTACTAAATTAAGTATGATTTAATTTTTTTAAAATACGAATATCCCACTTGGCATTTTGTTTTACTAAGTAAAAGATTAATGATTCACTATTCAATGATTTAACGATGTACTATCATAATTCGTTATTGATTTAATATCCAATGATTCATTAATTTGACGATTCACAGTTATATATTATCCAATAAGAAAATAAAAAATATATAATAATAAAGGTTTATCCAATCACAATCGTGAATCATTTTTGATTCATTTAATCTTCATGTTGTTACAAATTATAAAAGAAATATAGACTGATTTGAAAAAATCATCAACTTGTGAACTTTAAAAAGAAACTAGATTACTAGAAAACAAAATTACCATTATCAATATCAAATCATGGAGACCAAAATTGTAGGAGTATTTAATATTGTATTAAATTGAAATTTTGCTTGTTGTAGTTACTTATTTACCCTTACCACTATTTTAATTACTATTTTAATTGATTTATTAAATGATTCAAATTAAATGTAATCGGATGGCTAAGAAATAAATATATCTTTACCATAATTGGATTATGGAACAGATATAAATATATCTTTACCGGAATTATAAAAAATATCATTGCCATATAGGAGGTTTTACCATGCTATGAATCCCGCTTAAATTAATATACCGCCTTTAAAAAATCACATTATTGACTTATCAAACACACGACCATAATTGACCTATCCACTCCTATAAAGCCTCTCATAAACCCTCACCTTATTCTTACATAATGCAGAAAACCCGATTTTAATCCTTAATATGGACCACGATCTTGATAATTTTTACAACAACATCCCTCGCCACCAAGGTCCTAGAGGTAACTTTGCTGCAGGGGATTTGACAGACGGAAACGATGATCATCGGGTTGCAACTATGGTGTTCCGTATAGGTATCGACGATTGGGGTAAGTTTATCATCGATTTTGTGAGAGAGGTTAATCGAAGGAGATATAGAGGGTTCATAAGAGTGTATATTTATGTGGGTAGACTTGGTTTTAGTTGGTTTTACAGAAAATATGACCTTTACTTAGTCGCTATTCACGATGGGCAAACATTGTATGAATTGGGAGAACATGACATAGAACCACAACCTCGTTGGTTAGCCCATGCCAAATTGACGTGAACGCCGAGAGGTACATTCTCTCCTTTGATGCCAGTAGGACGTACCGGGAAACGAGTTGAAGTCATGAAGTTTTTAGGGATGCGGCTATTCGTGTTATCAGAAATCAGGGAGTGAGCAGGGAATGGAAACACAGCTTTGGTATATTTGCCTTAATGGTGTCCGAACCTGCCCGGTTCAGGTGGTTCACACGTCATGTGGGTCGGATAATGGAACATGGTGGCACCATGCTTCTAGCGGCGGAAGGGCAAGGGGAATTCGATTGGGCTGCTTTTCTACCTAACTATTGGGCAATAAATTTCTAAGGTGGCGAAAGTACACAGACTTATGAAACAATAAAATCCTTTGCATGCAGGTGTTCTATAAGACTTAAAAAGAAAATCTTCAATTTTGTCATCATTTTCTAGAAATATGCACATCAATTCTCTCTTGAAAAAAATCTAAAAAATGAATTGTGTTGTCTACATAAAGCCTTACGGAAATACCTGAGTCTAGAAGTTTAAAGATCACTTGTGGAAGATGATCTTCTGAGAGCAGGTTTTATGTGTTTATCGTCTCCAGGTGCTATTATACTTAAACGTGTAGGACCCTCAGTCAACATTTTTGTGACCACATAACCAGCAACTGACCATGTTTGATGGTTTCAAGCTTGTTTTCCAATATACCAACCGCTCTTTCCATCATAATATTCTGGCCAACCGTCTTTTCTCAGACCTAAGAAGTTCTGCACACTAAATTTCCACAGTCGTGCGATATGGGGGGCGTGTCCCCCATCTTAATATATCAGCTGATCAGAAAAGATAAAAAGCACTGCAAACGAACAAGTAATTTTCATCAGAAAATGTTGTAAGAGAAGGCATAAAAGAGATGTTTATTTGACTCGAGTTAAACTAACCAAAATGACTAAATTTGAAGGTACAATATTTTATAAAATTACCATGGGATAAATGTAGAAGTAATTACTGCTTATTAACTCAAGACCAAACTCATAAATTTCCCATCTAAAAGTACTTTTTTTTACCTTGAAGGTGGAATGAAATGTATAACATATGAGCAAAGAAAATAAAAGGTACCTGCTCTATAATCCTCTGTCTCTCATCGGCTAAACCTTTCTTGCCGATAGAACTAAATAACTTGGCGGCATCCTCAAAAAGCTTTCTCATTTCAGGATATGAAGCCCTGACATTGACAGCAATTGCACGAACATGATGGACCTAAGTCAATCTTTGAGAATACATGTCTTCGGCCTTGATGAAGCACAATTGTGCCATCCTAAAGTTACTCGAATGAAAGAGCTGCAAGAAAATAACAATATAACATTACAGGGCTCTCCTAAAATGAACATGAAGATTCTATGAGATCATAAGGATCAGACCTTATGACTCATGATCTCTACTCATATTTTTGAACTTTCATAAGCTACGTGCAATAAGTTCAACTAAACAAAATAAGCGGTTTATTAAATGAAATATCCATCTTGTCAGTGAAAGCAATAATAGGCACAAAAGTAACCAAAGGAGTGTTTGTTTAAGCTTATTTGATGAAAATCTCGTAAGCTCGTAAGCATAAAATTTTGAGCTTATGAGCTTTTCAAAAGTTCAATAAGCTAAAAGTCAGTCAAATAAACCTACACAAACAGCCCCTAACTATCAAACTTATTCAAAAACTCAATTTGTGAGTTTGAGGATACATAACATACAAAGCATCGGGTATTAGTTGCATCTTGCAAACACCAATCAACACAATTGAATCGAATTTAAGTTTCAACACGAATTGAAAAATCTCAGAGCAAACAATTAGATAATAGAGGTGGGTTTTAGTGAAAGACGAAGATGAATCGATAACACAGGTCACTCATACAAATTTGTTTTCTTTTTTAGTATATTTTCAAGAAATAAGACATAGCTGGACCTTACGTCCTTGACGCCGAGGCCTCGTGTAGCAAAATCTGTAGCAACGGCTAATACTGGGACTTCCCCGGATGAAATTGATTCAGAACCCAGTCTCTTGTCTGCGCCAACATCTGAACGTCCATGCCAGTAACATGCCTAATTTTTTTCCATCCTTATTGATCAAATTAAAGCTTCAATCAAACCCTAGTTTTTCACAAAAGGAAACAAAATTAACAAAAAAAATCACAAACCTTAATAGAATATAACTAAAAGATACTAAAAACCATACCTTCAAATCACTGAGACTACATTTAAATTGAAATATTTTTTTCAATTTATTCTCGATTCGTCTAATTTTTATATTTAGGGTCCGACAAAGGGTTTAAAAGAAAAAAAGTTGGAAGTATGGGGTCAGTGAATTGATGGCTGGTTTTATTTGTTCAAATTTTTATTTAAACCCTTTTGTTTTTTTTGGATTACTTCCGGACTTTAAAGTTTTATTTTTTATACTTTCGACACTTATACATTTACACCCAATTTTAATGAATAACATACGTAAAAAAAAACCAAAAAAAAACGATTTTTTTATAAATTTGGCTAAATTAAGAAACATTTAAGGGTTTTTTAATTAAAGATATTTCATAAAATATAATTAAATAAACAAATTATTACTAAATTAAGTATGATTTGATTTTTTTTAAAATACGAATATCCCACATGACGTTTTCCTTACTAAGTAAAAGATTAATCTATATATATATATATATATATATATATATATATAGTGAGACTTTCTTTTCAGAACCATTCTTAGTGCGAGAACTGACAGAACCACCAAAAACATGGATGCACGCCTTCAATAATTGTATTTTTGCACATATGTTCTAAAAACAACATATATGTTTAAAAAAAACATAGTTGTTATAAAGAATTTGATAAGAAATTGGAAATACAAAATTTTTCTTTGAAGGTGTGCATGTATGTTCTTATAAGGCGTGCAACAACAATATTGTGGCCGTGTGTAAGGTTTTTGTGAAAAAAAAGGAAGAGTTCATGATGATACTGAAGAACATAGGTGGATTCTTATGATTTTCATGTATTTTTTTGATTTTTAAAAGGCGTGCATGTATGTTTTTTGTGGTTCTGTCAGTTCTCGCACTAAGAATGGTTCTGAAAAGAAAGTCCCCCATAGCTAGATATAAATATATCTTTACCATAATTGGATTATGGAACAGATATAAATATATCTTTGCCGGAATTATAAAAAATATCATTGCCATATAGGAGGATTTACCATGCTATGAATCACGCTTAAATTAATAAACCCTCCTATAAAACACATTATGGACTTATCAAACACACGACCATAATTGACCTATCCACTCCTATAAAGCCTCTCATAAACCCTCACCCTATTCTTACATAATGCAGAAAATCCGATTTTAATCCTTAATATGGACCACGATCTTGATAATTTTTACAACAACATCCCTCGCCACCAAGGTCATAGAGGTAACTTCGCTGCAAGGGATTTGACAGACGAAAACGATGATCATCGGGTTGCGACTATGGTGTTCCGTATAGGTATCGACGATTGAGGTAAGTTTATCATCGATTTTGTGAGAGAGGTTAATCGAAGGAGATATAGAGGGTTCATAAGAGTGTATATTTATGTGGGTAGACTTGGTTTTAGTTGGTTTTACAGAAAATATGACCTTTACTTAGTCGCTATTCACGATGGGCAAACATTGTATGAATTAGGAGAACATGACATAGAACCACAACCTCGTTGGTTAGCCCATGCCAAATTAACGGGATACGCCGAGAGGTACAGTTCTCTCCTTGATGCCAGAGGACTTACGGGAAGGAGTTAAGTCGTGAATTTTTAGGGAATGCCGGCTATTCGTGTTTATCAGAAATAGAGTGAGCAGGGAATGGAAACACAAGCGTTGGTATTTTGCCTTAATGGTGTCCGAACCTGCCCGGTTCAGGTGGTTCACACGTCATGTGGGTCGGATAATGGAACATGGTGGCACCATGCTTCTAGCGGCGGAAGGGCAAGGGGAATTCGATTGGGCTGCTTTTCTACCTAACTATTGGGGCATAATTTCTAGGTGTGCGAGAAGTTCCAGACTTACACATCAAGTCCTCCACCCCTCATGGACAATGCTTTGGTGCCAGAGATGTTAATAACAAACCCAACGCCGCCAGGCCGGCCATTTTGGGTAGAAGCTTGGTAAGACTACATTATTATCTTCATTATTATTTTTTTTTATATGTTTGTTTATATTAAAATTATTATATTTTGTCAGGATAATAAAATTGGCCAATTGATGACGGATAGTTGGAGGTGGTGGACCCGGAGGCCCCGGAGGTGGTGGTCCGCGAGGCGGCGGAGGTGGTGATCGGCGAGGTGGCAGAGGTGGTGATCGGCGAGGCGGAATTGGTGATGGGCGGCGAGACAGCAGAGGTCGTAGATATGGTCCTGGAAGCGGTAGCAAAGGAGGGAAATTTGAATGGGTATTTTTCTATGTTTTAGATTATTTTTTGAAAGCTTATGAATTAGAATATGTGAAATTGCCTACTGTCTAAAGAGAATTTGATTGGCCCAAAGATTTTTTTTTTCAATTTCAATCGAATCAAACATAATTCTTCTACGGAGTATTATATAAAAGTTTTGTAATAAATTTTTATTCTATCAAAATAAGATTTACATGGTGGTAGAAGGGCATTGTTGGCAGCACAAACAATATCTCGTGATGGCCACATTGTGCTTTGCGCCATTTACCACTGCCACCCGTTGATCGTACAACCCTGTGCGTAGGGACGGACCAGGTGGTGTCCCTGGACACCTATGAATTATTGTGACGTAGTGTTAGTTTTGTTAAAAAAAACCTCGATTTTTGTTCAATGCTCCCGATCCCTAAAAATTGTGTTTGTATTATTGTTTAGTTTATTGTCAGTGCACATGGTCGTTTTGTGTCTTGAATTTTCGTCCCTTCCTGTGAGCGTGTCTTAAATTTAGTAAAAAATTGGACGTAGTGAATGATTGCAACTCTATGTAGCGTTTCTTAAATTTGTGGTAACGGGTCATAGTTTAACGATGAAACTCTAAATGTTCTCAAAGCGTTCTATATATTAAGAGGACTATGCGCTCAACCGGCTTGTTGTAGTTCCGACAGCTAAAAAGCTCCTAATGTGTCTAAATAAGTACGAAAAAAGGCTATTTTGGACATGTAAATCTTTAGTTTTACAAGGTATCAAAGGGTGTAAAAGTAATGTTTAGTAACCGGTAATATATAATCTATTCATTACCATTCTCTTGATCGATCTCCCCGCCTTTTTTGCAGAGATAAGTCGACTAACACAGGATATACGAAAATACGAAGCACGAGTCGAGTGATGTTGTGGAAGATATTAGAACCGATTCCAATGATAACCTAAACATTCATGATGTACTAATAAGCATTATCTTGATACTAATGGATACGTGTTCATGAGAGGCTGATGAAGAAGCCGAAAGTTGATGTTCGGTTGCCTGAAGGATTTTTTGATCCTATTATTCGCGATAAACAGGTATCGAGCATAGGAAATGGATTTTGGGTTAATGAGAAGAAGAAGGAGGTTGTGTCATCGTTAAGTACGCAGTTTTTGATGTAAGACTATAAATAGTTTAAGTTCAAACAACGTTTCATAGAGAAACTAGTTTAAAATGTCCAAAGGATAAAGTTGGTAGACACTTTTATTGTGAACACTATGTATACGTAAGCTATGAAAAGGTGATTCTTTTGACAAAATAATTGATGTTTTTGCTTCAAGGAACGAATGAAGACATCGTTTTAGGTGATCTATTTTGGACATGTTATTTAGAGTTTATCTCCTCGCGTATTGCAACATTTTAGTAATCGGCCTAGGATCCATTGTATGTTTCAAACCCCTAAAATATAGTGTGTTATTTGTTTAAAAGTGGGCATATTTCACTCGGTTTACCCAAGGCATCCGAAAACTCAGGACCGAGCCTGTGTGGCTTGTTGCTTATATTGTGTGGATTATG